>BOPP01000114.1:724213-770004 GCA_017312745.1 Gryllus bimaculatus
CCCGCCCGCTCTTCCCGTCCCGCGGCTCTGCCCACCCCGCACCGCCCCGTCGCTCCGCTCGGCGCTCTTCCGCTCCGCCGGCCCGCACAAAAGGGCTCCTGCCCTCCCCGTCACCGCCACTGCGGCCTCACCTGCGCCCGCGATGTGTGTCACTGGGGACCTCACCGCGGAGGTGAGCGCTCGCTCAGGCTGGGTCAGCCGCCACTCCGAGCATACGGTAGTGGATAGGTGGTTGTTTTTGGAGATTCCGGGTGAGACAGCTGTCATCAGCTTAGGTGGATCAGAGCAGGGCATCAACTGATCTCAGTGAAGTGCCTCTGACCGGGAGGACCTGGGATTCCAGTTCCCACGTGCGTTGCAGGATTTTCAACACTGCTTACGTAGCTAGGTCGAATTCAACCGCGTGCTGGAGGAGAATTCTAGCGACCGTCTGCTCTGGTAGGTAGATTTCCCTGGTTTCTCTGATCAACATCAGGCAAATATCAGAGAAGTAGTGAACTAACAAACGGCCCCCGGACCGCGCGCGATCTTTCCTTTCTCTTCCTTGCGAAATCCTGGCCTCTTATTACACTCACATTACATGGATTACAATATCACACCTGGCTAGTGACAAGTCGGAAGCTTAGAGCTTGTCTCAGCGGGGCAGTGTCCCGCTGGTGGGAGATATCTGTTTGGGGAAGACCTCCCAAGTCGATGGATAGATCGGCGCCGTATCTCATCATCCATGGATGAAAGTCCACCACATCTACTGCGATAAATGCATTCATTACATTTACGGGACTAATGACCTTAGCAGTTGACGCGCTCGGAATTAATAAGTCAATCATTTGTGATTCTAAAAGCAACTAGCGATTGACATTGGACCCCTAAAGTAATTCATTTTGTATTGCCGGAAGTGGCTCCATGCATCCCCGCTGCAACGTCCGCTGAGCTTCACACCCCCTTGCACATTCTCTCTCTCCAAGGAACCTTGTGGCACATCTGGAATACGCCCTACGCTTGAATGTATGAGCGGTTTGGACTTCGAGGCCTAAGGAACTGGCTCTGTGAGAACGTTATTGTTGTGTCTACAGTCGTGAATTTCTAGGGTTCGATCCCAGCGGTGGCGGATTTTCGTCTAGATGTACGGCAATTTTGTATTTAGCCGGTGAGTAGGCAAAAATTCTTGCGGCTGATTACTCTGCTCCCCAGTTTGACACAGTTTTTCAATCAATTCCAAGCTAATCAAGACACGCGTACTCATATCGCACTCAGTCTTTCCTTCCACATCCTTGTGCCTTCCTCTCCTTTCATTTACACTTGCATGCACTACACTATCAGATATACCTGAAGACCAGCCTTGAGCTTAAGCAAGACGTAACTCTCCTTGCGGAGATACTAGAAGGATATCACGTTCTAGAGAAGGGTGAACACAGCCGGGTCCCGGTATATAATACGTTGAACGGTTAAAGACTACAGCTACTACGCGCCTGGCTATACAAAACAAATACAATCGATCGAATATGTTGCACTGGGTTGTACTAAGATGTACAGTATTATTTGTTTATCGGAGAAAATAATGGTCGTGAACAGATAGCAAAAAAAGTCAAGTAATAGCGATAATAGAATATCATGAACCTGACAGAGAGGGAGAAGGGAGAGAGAGAGGGGAGGAGCAGAAAATTTCGAATGTAGAGACAAAAGAAAAAAAGAAACTAGAGTAGTATTGAGATACAGACTCAAAAGAAGATTTAAAAAATTCTCAAGACGAGATTTTATTATAAACCAAGTAGGAAAGAATATGAGCATTGGATATTTTAGTTTCCATTATCGTTTATCAGATCATGAAAAAATAGTTCATGACTATTCCATGACAAAAGACTCGCATATCTGATCATGCAAGTTCATCTTTCTTTTTAGTTCATCGTAAAGAAGATATATTGAAATGTAGCGACAGTAATCAGCGATTTATTGACAAAAAACAATTGTGGAGCCCTAGTTCCGTAAAAGAAGATAACTTTTTTTTAATGTAGTAAAATACTTCATCTAATACGTTGTGTAACCACAATCCATCTTTTCAGGCTCGTTGATACCGAAAAATACATTTTCAGCGAAAAGCAGCGAAAAACGAATCTAGCGTTTTCATTTAGTTACTAATTGTGAATGGGATATATTACACAAGTGTCCTTAATCGTCCCAATATCTTTAACTGTTGCCTTATCAGCCAGCCTGCCATGCAACGGAAAGTGGACGACTTTGCAGAGCCCTCGGCGGGCAAACCGAGTTTTGGAACCTGGGTGCGAATTGGTAATTCACTCCAGGACGGGGCGTCCAAAATTTAAAAAAAAATAAAACGTTAATACAGAGGTGACGTGTCTCGTGTAGCATTTTCATTTTTTTACTAACTGGATGTGATGCATATTATAACCCCTGTGGCCTCTGACTGTCCCAGTCTCTTAACTGTTGCCTTATCAGCAGGCCTGCCTTGCAACGAAAAGACGGCGACCTTCCATCGCCCTCAGCGTGCAAACCGAGATTTGAAACCTGAGTGCGAATTGGTAATTTACTCCAGACGGGGCGTCCAAAAGTTAAAACTGAACACAAAAATGACGTGACTCATGCAGCGTTTTCATTTTTTTACTAACTGGATGAATAATATAACGCACGTTGCCTCGAATATGAATTTTTAATCAAATCCTTAAAGGCGCATTTCGGATCTACTATTAGGGTACCAAGAACTCCAGAGAACTTAAAAAAACAATTAGGCGCTGATAACATCTGGGGAGAGGGGCAGAACCCTACAGCTAGCGTGGACTAAAGAGATTAAACCAGTTTTGGTACTGAATGGCACAGACTTTCTCGGCCGGATGTAAATTGCAAACCAAATAATCCTTGGATCTTTTCTCACGAAACTTACGTTCTAATTCTGCTTTCAGACATAGTTGCCAACAGGAATAGTTGAGCAGGTAAGCGCATTAAAGGGGCCGCCGCTGCCTCCAAGCATTTCCATGTACCATTTTGAAAATCTTCCAATCTCGTTCCTAAATCAAAATGAAAATCCCAATTAGCAAATAAAGCACTAGAAGAGTGTCCAAATTTGAAGTTCAGCTTTATTCAATATTAGCTGAGAAAATGGAAGAATACAAAATTGAGAGAAAAGCAGAATTCAATCAACGAATGATTCAATTGAATGAAAACCAACTTAAACCGAACCATATTTCTAGGGAAATATGCCAGACTTAAGTCTGGAAAATTGACGAGGAAGTTGTTGGATTTTAAAACTAATGGCTCTGAATATGTTCTTCGAAAATAAAGTGTCACCTTCCACTTTTACCCGGAAAGGGATGAGGTAGGCCCGCAATTTACGTACGTCCTTCTCTGAGTCGGTCGGCAATCAACATGTGGGATAAGCTCTCATTTTCCTTCTGATTCGCAATTTACATACCCGGACTTTCTCGACCTAGTTAATTTTCTAATTTTTTTGAGTCCGGGCTAGTTTTTCCGTTTTGCTTCACTTCTTCCCAGCTGCTGTCTATCCAGCTTCTACCCGAACGATACAGGAAAAATGAAGTTCCAGAGATGTCTCGCAGATATTTCTTTCTTAGTACACGTGCTGTGCCACTTATTTCTTTGCTTGTGCGGTTCACTTCTGATCGTTTGCAGTATTTTCACGTTAACGTTCAGAAACTATTAACAATGTCACATATTTTCTTCAGGTCAGAGCAAACAACATCGATGAATGTCACGAATTTTGAAGAACTTTGGGGCATTCATACAACGATCTCCACACTGTCAAATCTGCGAGTCCATTTACCTCAAATACAGACGGACTGTCGTGCATTCAAAAGCAATGAAATAGTTCTGACTAGAGCGCGACACTGTCAAATCTGCAAATCCATTTACCTCAAATACAGACGGACTGTCATGCATTCAAGAGCAATGAAATAGTGCTGACTAGAGCGCGACAATATTCTCTTGCATTATATTCGTCTTCAGATTGTTGGGACACGTCACTGACGTTTCATTTTGGATTGTGACATTTATTAATAATTCTGCAATTAAGTTTGAGAACTTGGTGGCAGAGTATACTAACATACCATTACAGAACTGAACAACTTTACAAAATTTACAAATTTACGTGAGCATTTTACCGTGCAATCTTTCATAGCACTCCACTTCACCACACTTCACTTCACCGCTCTGCGAATCACTGAGCTGTAATGTCTTTCTTACACTCTGGTTTCCCTCAGTTTAACAACGCCACTGCACTTCACATAATTATAATAATAATAATAATAATAATAATAATAATAATAATAATAATAATAATAATAATAATAAATTCATAGAAAACATAGTTACTTACACTGAATAATATGAAATATATTTATACGTAACACACATATCAACATTCAGGAAACTAATTTATTTTTAGTTTGCTTAGGTTTTGAGGAAAGGGATCGAAGAGTGTCACAGGCTAACCGTTCCAGTCTCGAGAGTTCGAGACTGGAACGGTTTGCCTGTGACAATCTTTGATCCCTTTCGATTTCAAATGAATTTTCCGTCCCCTCTTAGTTCTCAATACGCACACACACATGTCAGTCATCAGAACTTCCGCAACGTCAAGTGACCCACATTTATTTACCCTTTCATTCCCGTTCGTTTCCGGGAGGTTCCGGATTTCAATACGCGCATACATTCCCAACCCGTTTTTCCACCGGCGTTCGTCTGGACGATCCTCGCTCCCGCCGTCTCTCGCCCCTTTTTTCTCTCCCCTCGAAGATCGTGTCTTGGGTTTCTCCCCTTCGGCGTAGCGCTTCCTTTCTTTTCTTTCGCCGTCTCATCCCACGGGCCACCTACCTGCCCGGCTTCGCGCCCGCCAGACGATGTATGTAGGTCACTGGGAACCCCAACCCATGCGTTTGAATTTCGACACTTTATTCTGCATTGTGTGAAAAAGCCGCGAGAAAAACCGTTCCGAATATCTTTTGAGAAAGGCCGCTTCTAAAAGACGTGGTACTGTTACAAGGAACGAATGCGCTACTCGGATTACTCGTAAAAATTGATGGGAGCGCGTGTTACTACTGTTACCATTGTTAGAAGATGTCAGTGTTAAGGGACGCTACCCTTTCATTTGTGAATAATTTGATTGATTGATATATATATATATATATATATATATATATATATATATATATAGACATACACATATTTACATATTCTATACACCAGCTGCTGACCTTTTTGAAACAACATATTTAAAAAGATATATTTGTGAATGTTCTCAACAATTTGTTTTGCTCTAAAAATTTGTTTCTTTGATTTATATATCATATATATTAGATCAATGCGGTTAATCGTTTTATGTGATCTATTTTCATAATAAATTTGAAAACCCAAATCTTCGTGGTTGTATACGACAACCGTTTCATTGTGGTGCTCATTTTTAACTTACTTTTGTTAATGCATGTACAAGAAACCGAGGCTAAATAAAATTTTGAGGAATTAAAATATATTCTGATAGCTACCCAGGTAATAATGTTCTTGCACTTTCTATCTGGGCCACTTACTTTTGTGGAAGAGCATTACGACAGACCGATATAGAAGCAAATAAGCATTCCTCAGGACTTCAAACACTAGGAATCCTCTGCGTTTTGAACTATTGAGCAAAAGTAAATAAATTGTCTCTTTGTATTAAATGAAACAATTCAAAGACAACTATTTTTGATTGGACAGTTTGTAATTTTCACAAAATTTATGAACTTCGTAGATTCTAAACGTAACTAAATATTATAATACATTGCGCTAGATTTAAATGTTCATTTTTTTATTTAAAAAAATATTTATTCGGAATACTGACAAATCCTGTAACAACTACTTACGGTACACAGATGTAAAAACAAAACGAAAGAAAGAATTAAACGTTCAGTAAAATTGTTTATAAAATCAGTCCGACATTAGCTTTGATGTCAAGAGTTACTAACGCAAGCAGTAGAGCAAGAGCTCTATATATAAGAACTCTTCTCCAGAAAGTCATGAGTAGACTGCGGAAGTTAATGCAATTGCATAATTGCACTAATTACTTATATCTAAAGAAAATGTTGATAACTGTTACCAATAACCAAATATAAAACATGTAGCCCAATTTCATTTTTCATTTCATATTTCTCTTTGTTTTTTCCCTGTAAGTGCATATTTTACTGTTTGCGGCATACTTAAGTGCAATCGTATTACAGGTTTTTGTGTAGAAGTGGGTTGAAGTCAAATGGCACTATTTTGGTGAATTTCTCTTCCAAAATAAAAGTGAATTAAACCATTCCAATTCTGCAATAACAACGTAATATTTACGATAGTCTTCTGATAATATAGTTTTCACTTGAATTGTTGTACTTACTGTAAATTTATTAGTGCGTATGAACTTAAGTGAACTAGATTGAATGTTACGGCATCTTGTAACAATGCTATGGGAATAGGTTTTTATTATAATATTCGAAAATATACTTTTATTACACGCGTTGCAGAACAAAACAAATCATATATATGAATAAATGTTATCTTTTGCCAACTGCATTTTTGGTTGTCGGTATTCTAAGTTTTAAGCGCGTATATTGGCTATTTTAAGTTCATAGATTGCCAACTTTAAGCGCATGGTTGCATGCATATTTTTAACTTTTTTTAGTGCACGAATTTCCGGGATTTCGAAACGTATTCGATGTAATGAACCGGCTGAGGTAGCTCAGGGTAACAGCTGAAGCGGTCCTCCTCTGGCGAAGATTCCTGAATGGACAAAATCCCGCCAGGAGCCCGCGCCTGATCTCACGATCCAGGCAGAAGGAACACCGCTACCTCAGGGGCATAATACTCACACATCTACATGAAAAAAGACTGTACCAACATACGCTCACAGAATCACAAGATAATTAATCTCGCTAATGAGTGAAATTAGTATTTATTTATTTGTGTCACTCCATTTTCAAGATAAGAGTAATAATAAAAATTTCGAGTTGCACCCTGAATTGAGGATTGTACATCTTAAACAGGTTCTGTATTCGTGCTGATTGCTTTCGTGCATTTTTATTTGCACCTTAGACCAAATCAGTAATTAATTCATAAGCAAAACATCGATACTTCTCTTGGTTTTGATTGGCCGCACAGAATGTTTCCTACAATGCTCAATGTGATGCGCGTGAAATATATAACGAAATGATCCAGGCATATACTCGTAGAATGGAATTTACGTTCACGAGACTGGAACAAGGGCTGAAAGAAGGGTGTCACCAGTTACCTTTCTCAATCTGACATTTCATTAATATTATATTCCCTACGCGGATTGGCCCTGTTCTCTTACAGAGTAGTTCTATTGCACCATGATAAACGATGTGTCTATTGGTCATGTTGTCAAGCAACGGTGTGGCACTGGGTTTATAGAGTTGGAGCTAGTGTTCGTGAACGAAGTAATTCTGAATTTAAATGTGTGAAAGCGATTCCTCGTAAATTTTGGACCTCTTGCATCCTGCAATATCGACTTCTGTAAAGTTTGGGCCTCGTGCATTGATATGATGCAAGATCTTTATTAGCCATATCCAACGCTTTATGATGTGAGTAGCAAGTTGAAAATTTTCCGATTGATTGAGTGATTAGTGACTTCGGGCGCGATAACTGCTAAGGCCATTAGTCCTGTAAATGTAATGGATGTTTTTATAGCGGAAGTTGGCGATGTTCTTTCCTCTCTGGATTACGAACAACTGATATGAAAATATTAGTTAGAATCTGCTGAATTCGGGAACGTTAACTCAAACTTACTGAGACTTACTAAGACTTATTATGGATACAAATTAAATTTAAAAATGACTGCCTGTTCATCAAATGATGCATGAGGATGATGTGAAATCAAATGATTTTCATTTTAGTAATCAATAAATATGGGCACTGATACAGTGAAAGCTATGAAGCAGGTATAACAAATGTATTTAAGTAAATACTTTTAACAAGAATCCCTTCACTGATTGATATTACTAATCCTATGTATTATATTAATGACCATGCATTTATTAAACTGCGTACTATAAAGAAGCACCTAATAAGAATCAAACTTCAATGACATGTACAGACTACTTTATTTTTCACGCGTTTGAACCACACATCAGAGTTTTCTTCGGTTCTCTTTTTTTAATGTTTTGCAATTATTATATAAAGTTGTAAGTAAAAAAATATATTTTGGAAATAGTACAATATAGCGTATAAATTTAATAAAGTTGAAGTTTGAAAAGTTGATGAGTTAAAATAACTTTAACCTATTTTATTTTTTTACATACGACCAAGGGTAATCAGAAATTTCAAATTTTGAAGCATTAAGGCTGAAAATGTCGTTTCACACTCTTCCCCTTTTTTACACTCTTCCACCCTAGGTGAGTTTGATTCAATATTCAGTACACAATTGTCTACCCATTTACAAGCTAGAACACTATATTATCTGCTGATTTACACATAATTACTTGCAGCTAGGTCTCTGAATTTGTAGTATACTGGCAAACTCTTCTTATTTTCTTCCACATCGCTATTTATCCATGCAATTCTCATCTTCTCTGCCTTTAGTTGATCTTTCTAGAAACACATACAACTTCTGTTTCTTCCGTCATTACATGTTGTACAAATTCCCTTTTTTCCTCTGTTGGTTTTTATGACGTGCTTGCTACATTACAAGCGTGATGCAAGCCCTCAGTCTACTTACCCTCCTTGGTATTCTCCTCTGGAATCTTCGGTTATATTTTGTGTTATTTTCACTGCAGAGAATGCACTGAAAGGGAAAAAAACAGCAACCACTAGCCGTGTATTGTCATCGCATGACCATACGGAAATTCATTTGTAGCCAAAGCATATGTGAAATCCAAAGCAGATGTGAAATATTTCACATTCGTTACAGGAAAAAAGTACGTTCGTAATAACAGCAATCAGAGTTGATATCTAACGACGATACCTTTCTAGAATGTAGAACGTATGTCTAAACTGAACAAGAAATGGTGTTGGAACCTCAACAAGCCATAACCACACTTATTTTCATAATTCCCAAATCGTATTAACCATTGCCATAAGGTAACGGTAGGCCATTTTCGGTTAAACTATTGAACCCCGCTGTAGATTTATTTATATTAGGTAAAGGTTTAAATTATGTAATTCTTTGATATTCAATTGAAGTAAATAATACATCAACATTTTTGTGGGGTGAGTGTATTTTTGAATTACTGAAGTTGTAAAATTAGTGTAAGGAGAATACTATATTAGAAGAGAATACTATACTGAAGAACTAACATTAGGATTTGCATCATTAAAGAGAGACTAAAAATGTAAAACTCAAATGGAAGCGGTTAGGGGATAAAATGAAATGAAAGCCAAAATTTCTCGATTTTTCATTAATCGTTTCGACATTTATGCAATCTCAACATTGTGTATGAGTAATAGTGTACCTTTCTCCCATCATACGTTCCATGGAGGCTTTAGATTTGAATGAATAGAAGAACAGTACCTGTCTTCAAACTTAATACCCGATTATCTCGAATTTAGAATTTCGTAACTCATTCCACATTCGTTATCAACCATCTGTCTTCCAGGCAAATGCTTGATCAACTCTATTCAACAAGACACGAACATTTAGACCGTTTCGCTGATATTAATGCTTACTTGCGTGTTAAGCCCCTGCTTTAAGGTTAATATGTAGCATTCTGTATTGGGTGTCTTTTAAGTTTCTATAATTTTTAACGAATTTGAATTGTAATGATATGAAATGTTTTCTGAATGATTAGAATTGAGGAAAAAATACATTTGAATAACGTACGCCAATATGTAAAAATATGACAATAATTTATGCTATCGCGAATAATTTTTTATGATTTTGTTTCCTGGCGCGAGAAACTCAGCAAGCGTTGCCCCGCTGGTTGGTAAAACTCTCGTAAATCGACTTAGGTCGGGGACGAGTCTCGCCATTCATCGGGGAAATATCACCGCCACCTTAAGTGATTAAAAAAACAAACAAACAAACAAACATACATACAGTACATTTACGGAACTAATAGCCTCAGCAATTGACCTACCTGGAATCTTCATTCAAGCAATCGTCCGGATGTCGGCGATGTTCTCCCCCCCCCCTCCCTAGAACGTGTTATCCAGCGTTAATCTACACATCCATTCGCGGGTGTTCCGCTTCCAGGTATCTCCAACAGCCGTGAGCGACGCAGATAAGAACTCATGAGCTCCCGAATGGGCTCTTCGAGATACGTGATAGTGCAATGCGCGTGTGAGAGTATATGGAATAAAGAGCAAACACGAATGAGGAAAGAAAGATTGCGCGAGTTTGGGGTCCGTTTTTAGAAGTCTTGTCGATATTCGTCTGGTATTCATCGGAGAATGCATGTGGAGACAACCGATCATGCCGCTACAAATCCCCTCCAGATTACGATTAAATTAGACCAACCCGCAATCTAAATTTTTGAAATCCGCCACAGTCCTTTTTCGAACCCTACGACCTCCTATTCAGGGTCGCAACAGTTGTCAACAGTTTCTTGGCTCCTCTTGGAGCTTCGGGGAATGGTCACAATTTCTCATTTAACCCTTTATTACATAATGTAACTCAGATGTAACATAATGTTTTTCAGATCATAAACGCATTCTAACAATTTAAATATGAACTATTTTAAGTTACACGTTGTTTACATCGTGGGTTCAGTATTTATGTTACTCCGTGCATTTTTAGGAGGCAAACGCGATAAGATAACGAGTTGAAGTGAGAGTAAGGTAGAGGCGTCGTTAATCGAAAATTCCTGGGGTCACACTCTGTTTCTGTTTATCAGAAACTAAATGATTTTAGAAATTATTCAACTTAAATACGTATGGTATTGCTTTATACCTTTTTTATCACACAAACTGATTGAAAAGTAAGTATATTATTTTTAAATTGTGAAGTAAAACATATTTTGGCATATAACTCAGGCGTAGCGGTACGCTATACGTACGGTACAAAATGTATCTTTGATCCAGTCATATTGTGATATAGTTTTTACATTGAAATTATTTTTTAAAATGTAATTTATGTTTATTTTAATATCTAGAGTGTAGGAGAATTTATCGGAACCGGAAATAAATATTTTGAATCTACCATATGACAGTGAGGATGAATTATTAGTTTCAGCAATTTGTGAAGATAAATGAATCACGTTCTCAAAATTTATGAACCGATTCTTTAAAAATAAAATATTCTCTTGTTTTTCAAACTTTCGATGATATCATTACACATGAGATACCTGAATAAACGAAGTAAATTTACGAACAGATAAAATCAATCCACACAGAAAAAAATGGTTTCCTTCAATTCCACAATTAGAATTTCTTTAAAAATATTAAAATGATCTTATATAACTTTATTATAATATATTATATATAATATTAATCATTTCCTTCCATTGCTATGTTTTTAATTAATTTCTAATCACATATGAATATAAGAAACAATACGTAGAGTAACAGAATTTTAAACCGTTACTTCATGATGTAACTCAGGAGTGACATATTTGGTTTTTGTGTTTATCTCTGCAATATTTACTTGATATTTTTGTATAATTTTTCCCTTAAATAAAATCAATAAAAGTAACAAAGTGTAAATATAGCAAGTAAAAATAAAAAATCATGTAATAAAGAGTTAATACAATCGATGTGACGTCGAGCATTTCGCCTTGCGGAATCTGGAGTGGTCGGTCACTAGTACACCACCAGCAACAGGCGTTCCTCGTCTGTCTGGACCGTCCCCGCCTGCCCCCCTCCCCCGCCACACACAACACACACCACACACACACACACACACACACACACACACACACCACACACACACACAAACATACTACATTACATACATACATACATACATACATACACACACACACGTGTTAATTCAGGAAGCCAGGTAGCTACGGCAGCGCGCCGGAGCGAAAAGGGTTTGAAGCTCCGCCACCGCCTCTACAAAAGCATCCCGCCCACCCCCCTGGAACCGGGCGCCGCCAGCCCGCCCGCCCGCCGGGGGGCCGCGCGGACCCCCTTCCCCGTCCCCCGCCCCCCTTTCAAATGCAAAGGAAAAACCAAGCTGCACTTTTTACCGCTCCTGACATCCCTTCCTGTATATATTATTATTCATGTAGGTCGGTGGCAGTGCGTGGAAAAGGGTTGGCCCGGCGGAGGCTGCCGCTGCCGCCGCCGCCGGGTTAGTTAGCGAGTAAAGGATGTCGGGCGGAGGGTCCAAGTCAAAGCGGGGACCGCCGTGTGCAGACCGCGCGAGAGTCGAGCGGTGAGATGACATCGGGATGCAGGTATGCGTCCTCCTGTCGTCTGTGAGTTTTGAGGTGAAAAACACGATCGTAGACAAAGTACGGATGTGCACTATCACAACAAGTAGACTCGGTTTTATAAACTTCCCAAAATCTCGGATATTTTATCTTTATCGAGTGGATGAATTGGAATGGAACAAAACGTTAAGCAAAATGGTTTTCTGGTTCCGTGGTAGAAGTGCTTCGAATACGGTTCCACAGTTAAAGGGCTTTCCGTGTGACGTTGCTAATGATCGCGAGTAATCGGAATGTTCCGACCTGCTCGTCGCAATGGTCGAGATGATTTGCTTGATCGGGTGGTGCGAAGTTCGCAATCTGACGTGGAAAAGAAATGTAACGTGTCTACGCACCGGAAGTTTACCTGCTGATGTTTTGGAAGCGGTTTACACCACTCATGTGATTGTGACTGTTTCTGCTCAAGAACAATGAAGGATTAATGTTCACCTAGTTCTGCCAACGTGTGTAATTGCAACGCTGAAGAACCACAAAATGACGTCGGCCTGTCAAGCGCTCTTAGAATGCGGTTTTTGGTAAACATTTGTCTTGGTCACTTCTATTGTACAAGTGTTTTGCGTAGCGAGTTCCACGATTAAGATACTCGACAGATTGTGAGCTTGGCTAAGTTTCTTACAAATGCAGCCTTGCCAATCTGATCCGAGTAATCGAAGTGTCCCAGCCGCTATTTGTCACAGTGACCCAGATATTTTTTCTTCAGCGACAATGAAGTTCGAAAATCCTTGTGCAAAAAGGAGTGGTGCGTTGGGTGAAAAGGAATGGTACTTGTTCGTGAATCAACAGATCATACCATTCCGTGGTTTAGTACAACAAGGATTATATCAGTCGTGTGAAAGCAAAAGAACGGAGATACTGTTCGCGAAGTTCAATCAAAGCGGGACGGCTGCCCAAGAAGAATCGTTTGAAGAGGTACTAGCTCACTCTATACAGGTACGTGCCCTAAAATGACGATACAGGGTCATGTGACCTGGTGAAAGTGTTTTGAATAGTCAGTACTGCAGTTGATGTGTTCTTGCAAAGTTTTCTTAGACATAATTTTGCCTTTATTTATCACGTCCATCTATTCCGAGTTCATTGAATTGTTTCTACCTCTTCTCGCAGCGATGTTTCAGATTTGGTCGGGTCGTATGAAGCTTAAAATCTACTGTGCAAAATGAAAACTGTGTTATGTATGTAATTAACCTTCTGTTACGGTTGTGAGCGAACCAGTTTTTTATAAATCGTGTGATGTGTAATTGCGTCTGCTGTGAAAAACAATGTATAATTGTTTCCTACGTTCTGCCTTAATGGGGATAACCTTACGGAGTCAGCCTGTGAGTTTCTCTTCAGGGGGTTGGCGTGGGGCGATGGTAAATGTCAATTGAGGCCTGTCATATTCTCGGTGTTAGCGTTTCGAATTTTCGTTGTGGTTTTTTTTTTTTTTTTTTCCTTCGAAAATTTGTTAGTTAATACTACTGTTTGACCCTCTGATAATCGCCCGGGCTACAGGTGTAGCTCAGTCTTTTTATTTTGGCTGACTCGCAACTTCTACTAAACGTGATGACATGTTACTCGTGCCATCCAGTGTACTTCTGAGCGTTTAGTTGCAAGCGTGTTGTTGACAGATAAGTTTTAATGTTGATTGGACTGCCATCGTAGCTCGCGCGAGTACTACTGTTATAGGTGGTAGAAAGGAAGTTTGACCGGCGGAGATTTGGCTCGCGAGAAGTCTCAAAGGCGATATATTATTGCCGGAATCAGAAATTATGAAATCCTATAGTGATATAGTATTGTCACGACTGCTGAATCAACCATGATGAACAACTACTGAGTGAACCATGATGGAAATAAAATATATCGTAAGTTAATGGATATCTCTCATCTTCCTTCTTCATTCGAGAAACAACACAGATTTAAATGGAAATAATACTTGACGTTTAATGACTTTCACATTACATATTTGTAAATTCTGTTGCGCTTTTTTCGCAACTATAGATCCTAGCCATGTTCTTGGGTATTGAGCGTATAAATAGATAAAGAACGATATTTTAATTTAAAAAATAGAGATAAGAGTGCGTGGTTGAGGGCAAAATTGTTAATATTAATACTGTGGCATGTCTCGTTTAATGTTTGCGTGAAAGAATGAAGAAAATTAAGGTTAACGCTGATCTGCCAAAGAAGAGACAATTCTGAAGTATTACAAAGGAAAAAATGCTCGATGATATGCCCCGTGATCCGGGAATGTAACGCGCGGTTATGATGTCACGTGTCATTGTCGTGATGAACGTGTTCCGTCTAGCAATCTATTTGTTCGTGATCACTACGAATCTTTTGCCTAGCTACGTCTAGAATCTAGAATTTAGTTGCTTGAATCATTTGCCTAGCTACTATGAAGTCCGGTTAGTATGAAGATGGAACTCAGTTGTGGAAAAAGGTAGTGTTAGGGATTCACAATCATTTTTCGACACGTTTTTCATAATACGTATGATATTCTTTCTATGAAAATGTTACGTAGTAACGAAGCGATAGTTCAAGCCATTCGTGGTTGAGGGCAAAATTGTTAATATCAATAGTGTGGCATGTCTCGTTTAATGTTTGCCTAAAAGAATGAAGAAAATTAAGGTTCACTCTGATCTGCCAAAGGAGAGATAATTCTATAGAATTACAAAGGAAAAATTGCTCGATGATATTCCCCGTGATCCGGGAATGTAACGCGCGGTTATGATGTCTTGTCACGTGTCATTGTCGTGATGAACGTTTTCCGTCTAGCAATCAATTTGTTCGTGATCACTACGAATCTTTTGCCTAGCTACGTCTAGAATCTAGAATTTAGTTGCTTGAATCATTTGCCTAGCTACTACGAAGTCCGGTTAGTATGAAGATGGAACTCAGTTGTGGTAAAAGGGAGCGTTAGGGATTCACATTCATTTTTCGACACGTTTTTCATAATACGTATGATATTCTTTCTGATGCGATAGTTCAAGCCATGCGTGGTCGAGGGCAAAATTGTTAATATCAGTAGTGTGGCATGTCTCGTTTAATGTTAATCTAAAAGAATGAAGAAAATTAAGGTTCACGCTGATCTCCCAAAGAAGAGAGACTTTGAAGTATTACAAAACGAAAATGCCTTGTCAGGTGTCATTGTCGTGATGAACGTGTTGCGTCTAGCAATCTATTTGTTCGTGATCACTACGGATCAGGTGATCAACCCGCGATTGATTAAGCGATCAGTTGTTAATATTGTAAAATCGATATCAGGGAAGCACTGATAATATTGATCTATGTACAGAATGAGGCGTGATTAATACGATTGATAGAAAAAATGTTGAGCATTGTGTTAGATTTTTCTGGAGAACTATTTCAGTGGAAATTGGTGTACTTTTTGCTTTCAAAATTTGTAAAATATAAAACGTTCATGGTTTACGAGAAACAATTTTGAATTGAAACATAATTTTGAATTTATAATTAATTTTCCTGTATTATTTACATTTTTGCATTGATCCTGGGATAGGTTCCTATCGTATAATGATACCAATCTATATTAGAGTAGCCATAATTAGGGGTTGTAATATCAAGATATCAGCACTCCGTTCTACTGTTGATATCTGTACTAAATATCGTTAAAAATGAAGTATCGTAACATTACTTATCTAGGCACTATCTGTTGTAAGAGCAATAATGCACTCGTGTTAAAATGAGTTCATTGAAATGCCCAATACACCAGAAGTGGAGAACGTTTATAAATGGTAGGGTATAAGAGTTGTAAAGTAAATAGGATGAGATCAAATAATGTGCAACCACCCAGTCTCTTCAAAATAAAGTTGAGTGGGCCTGTCGACCGTAACACTCTTTGTAGATGTAATTCCGTGTTTATCAGTACCTACACATGATGAGAAGTATCCTCATCTCGAATATGAAGTGGAATATAAAAATATACCAGACATCTAAAATGTCGACTTTTCCACAGTTTGAAATACTAAATATATATTAGAATAAGGAGTTCGACTATACATTCGAATTACAGAATTCAGGTTCTCGAGTACGAAATTCCTTCCCAAAACCGTGAGTAATCTTAGCATAAAAATTTTATCAGGCTGCAAATTATATAATACAAAATACGTAATGAATGTTGTTATTACCGACAGTTTTTAATTGTTATTCGCATTATTTTAGTCTCATTTTATTTGACTAGTCTTATTTGATTAGTCTTCTTATATTATGTACTAATGAATATTGAATATTCTCTGAAAAATTTCTCAGATGAATGAAAGCAATAAACCAATTACTTATTAATTGTATAATGATTCATTATAGGACTTAAATGTGTATTCTCTTTAGACGGGTTTTTAGATTTCATTCGTATATTAAAAGTTTCCAATAACTTTTCAACAGTGCCTAATGTAATAAAACCGTCAATAAAGAATGCAAAACTTCAAAAATTGTGAAGAGTGGATGTTGTGTACTGCCGTATTAACATTTGATTAAATAACTTTATCGCGATAATTATTGGGTTTTAAGGTAATTTCATGGGTGGTATGTCATGGTTGAGAAATAAATTGTAGAACTTAGTACAGCTGTCGTCAATCATTTTTTCATTAATGAAACATATACTAGAGGCCGTAGAAAAAATATCTTCTACCCCATAATGCTACGTTCTATAATATGTACTTGCCAGTGAGTTTTGCAAAGCAAATATTTTGCATTATTTCTTAAAGCGTTGAACATTGCAATAATCGTAGAACTATATTTTATTGTACCCTCTCAGTTTCTTTGAGTAAGTGAACATTAAATGTAAACAAAAATGATGAAGATGTTTAATTTGCTTAATTTTATGTGCGAAATATAATAAATGGCACAGCTCAATCATAAGTATGAGCAAATAGTTAATTGTAAGACAATGTTATAGTCGATGTGAGTAAGATAGTTTTCGTTTAAAAAAAGATATTTTCTTACTGAATTTGAAATGAGAAAAAAAAACTAAGGCTGCTTGTGAAACAGGTCAGAAAATTATTTACTATTCTTTTCCCCTTACTATTCTTTTCTCTTAACTTGCTCACTTAGTACAATAATCACCGGATTCTCCTATAACATTAGACTTCATAGCGATAGTATTATTTATATTGAAATTCATAGTTTTGCCAGGACTTTTCATGTGGCATGCAAATTGCATGATTCATGATATTGACAAGTTTAAAAATTAACTTTCTAATAGAAATTGTCTTGTATGAAATAGTGTATTTTTTTTAAAATTTCATTTTCGTATTCTTAGTAACTCCAATCTGTATTGGCAATCTTTCCAATTTTTACGTTCACATTAAATGAATTTTAAAACTGGACTATAAAGTATTAAATTTACCTTATAGGTGAACACTGTCCTTTGCCTTAGCATCAGGAATAAGTACAAGTTGTTTATTCTTTTTATAGAGAATCAGAATTAGAAATATGTTTATTTTACTTCTGCTTTATTTACAATCACAGACGTTTTCTTTGGCAGTGCAAGCCGTGCGTCAACGCCCAAGGAAATAGAAGAATCCTTTGAGTTTATTTAGATTTTCTCATTTATTCGGTGTTCCCTGCGATCGGCGTCGTAGATGGGCACCAGCGCGTCCGTGCAACGAAGGCAGTGAGCGAGCGCGCCTCAGACCGTTGGCGGCGGCGCATGCGCGCAACGCCCCCACTCGAGGACGAAGGAGCGAAGGCGTTGGTCCTCCATTCAACGGCCCTCTAGCGATTCTCTTGAAGTTAGTGTTATTTTTTGATAGGAATAGTGAACAAGTGGAACAATAGTTTTAAGTAATCGCTCTCCTTCTCTTTCGCGTGAAGAAAAGAAACAAGTAATTGATATTGGGTGACCACATCCTAACCTGATAATATTTCAGAATTTAATTTTGAAAACAATTGAAGAGCAGGAAAAACGTCGAGTATGTATTTTTAAAACTTAAAAATGTATTGTTCCAATCTTTGCGATTGAGTGTACAAACACCCTCTCCGTAGCGAGTCACTAGGTTTTTGTATGTTTTTGACGATAAATAAATAATTAAAATAAGTTTTTTTTTTAATCTACACTTTCATTGATTCTGAGGTTGACCTGGTCCGCGTACGTCTAAGAAGTCAACACCCCTTATTGTTATTTTGCAATCATCTTTCCCTCATTGTCAGAAACATGTGTGGAATTTCTATTAGAAGATCTCGCAAAATACTGCAGTTCAAAATTAGCGTTAAATGAACTTTGTAAAGCAAAATATTATTTTAGAGTGACAAAGGACTGCGGTTGTGAGGAAGTGGAAAGAGTGAAAAGCCCTGTTTGACAGTGATAGTAAAAAAATAAACATTTCATTTCGTTTGATTCATTTATTGTATAGGCCAATAAATCCTATTTCAATGGATGAAGTTGCTTTTGAATGAATGAAAGCCAAAGCATTTATAAGCATGTTACGGAAATTAATATCATTGCATATTGGTGGAAACAGTAAAGTAGAAAAATCTCAACTTGCGTTACGAAATATCTTGCATGGAGAAAACGAGTTAATAAAGCTTTAAATGTTGATTCACTCACCACTCTTGCGCTGGCGCGGATGTACGCGAAAGAACCAAATCTAAAAAACTGTTTCTGATCTAAGTTTCAAAGGGTATTATTTGGTTGATTACTGCTTGAGAAACGTAATTCTAAGTCCCACGTGTTCCCTGACTATCCCTCACTTTTCTCTCTGTCCCCAAATGTCCTCTACTCATGAGCCCAAAACTCGAATCCACTCACAGTTCACCTGCCTCCGTAAGGAAGAGGGAAACCAATGTTTGAGCGAATAGAACTTACTGTTTCCGATTCATCCGATGCCAAAATTCGTTTTCTATCAGAAAATCTGAAAACTTAAATATTTTTCATCTTAAATTTCTAGAATGCTGGAGTGAAATGTAATTTCTAATCCGTCAGTAGCTCGCTAGGTGTTTTGTTGATGGTTTCTTATATACTCCATGTATTCGTACGTATTCGAGAAAGTAAAAATAATATTGTCGAGTTCAAATGGAAACAATGCTGTAAACATTACAAAATGATGTTGAATATTTATCTAAACAAGTATTCATGCTCTACGACCGAAATATTTGCTCGGGTACATACACTGATATGATTAAAGATACCATTCGTTTGGATATTGAAATGATCGGAGAATGTTTAAGAATAGTACTTGCATTACAGAATATTATGGATATACGTATTGCACACGGGATGTGCATTCGATTTTCCCAGAACATTTCGAAAAAAAAAACAAACGAAATTTTAGCCTGATAGTCTATTCAGTGAAATGGCTTATTGATGACACCGCCACGTCTCGAAGAGGCGTCAACTAGGAAGTGAAACAGTTTAGAATTTTTCTTTTGTATAATAGCAATATTTATTATTCGTATTTGCAGAAGTTCTGTAAGATATACGCCATTTAGCATTAGTTAATTTACATGACTTTACGTAGATAGCATCTCATCAAAAGAGCTACTACCCCCCCGCCCCTCAAAAAAAAAATCCAAAGAATCTACTTTTGTAGATTACGACTCAGGATACAGACTATGTCCGGACGATGAAAATACTGGTTTTCGAATGCACTGTTTCCACGTCATGCACATTGATAAGATTGATTTGCGTACTAACCTCTGTGTACTTTAGAAGATGCAATATAAAATGTGTTTGTAGCATTCATTCAAAGCTTTGTATACAATTTAAATACATCAATTTAATAATAGATACAATATTGAAGATTCAAAAACTTAGAATTGTTATTAAAACCTTTATACTTCATAAATGTTTCAGTGTCATTACCTTAATGATTCTCAAGTTTCTTGGGTCTCAACGCACTCAGCTCCCGATTACAACATAGTTTCCATCTGCAGACATCTACGATGCATCTGCACGTATCTATGAATATGACATTTGATTATGGTCTTAAACCCCCAATCACCGATTCATGATAGTAATCATGTCTAATCGAATCTATTGACTGAGAAATCTTTTTGGTTGATTCGAATAAAAGTAATTATTACTTCTTTCTCGAGTTTTGAAAACAATTACGATAAACAATATGAATAAAGGATGTGAGCATTAGTTCTCACCTTGAGCAATTTCATTTGTTCGTTAGTGCTTGGCAGTGCAATTAATTTTCGTATGAATGAAATCGATAATTTGTTTCAAATGCAAAGTATTTACGTAGAATTTTCCGAACAAACTCAGTAGGTGAGAGTGTAAGCGTCTGTTGTGAGATTGTTTTAATGTTACAGGTGAGTGACTGAGTGAATGATTGATGGAAGATATTCGACAATTTTATCTATAAAAGACGTACAAAACAAGAGTTACTGATAAAAATGATTATAAAAAGTGTAGTTTCCACGGGGGAAATGTTCAAGTGACGTCCAATTATTCTCTTGGCAAATGCACTGAAACCAGAAGCAGGGCGATAAATAATGAAACTAAGAGAATATTTTGCGTTAATTAACAAAAAGCGAAGCCCAAATCTTGTCAACTACTGTTCTAGTTAACCTAAAACGGTCGGCAGCATCAGGACCATCACATGTCGCGAGGAACCGTAGATAAACAAAAGAGACGAAAATCGACCAATCGGAATAGACCAGTTAGTGAGCAGTACTCAGACAGGTAATTAAATACTTTGGGTGTAAAGAAAATGTTAATTCATATGAAAAGGTCCTGAGAAGTAGTTTGTAGTGCCTACTTGTGTTCATGAGGAATTTCTCGGTAGTTTTTTCTCATTTTTTACTCACAACAGCCATTTCACTCTGGTATGCGAGATCACCGGTTGTACTGAAATTAAAAGAGTTTCTCTATACAATGATCACCGTGGCTTAGCGCATACCTCGTACCGGGGTTGTGTTGAGTCATTAATAATGTATGTTCATATGAATGACGTGTTAGTTAAGTGTAATAAAATGTTAGCCCCATTCATTTAAAAATCGATATTTGCATACGTAACGAAAATGTTAAAAGTAGAATACAAATTTGTTTTTCATCTCTAGCATTACTCACAGTTCTCGTCTTCTCCGTATTCACTTGAAGTTCTTCAAATTTAATAACTTATTTTCCCAAGACAGCGTAGTTGATCAAAGAGTTGACAAATTGAAAGCAATTTTTTAAAAAGTGAATAAATACCAGTCCTTCATAATGTAGTTCAATAATATGCAGAATCCAGTATCTTTACAAAATATTTAACTTCTACGTACTTTTAATTCGCACACTTTCGTATTTCAATTAAAGTTATAAAGGAAATTACAAAAATATTATACCCCGCTAAAAAAATGTTTTGAAAAGGAATGGCAGATTTAAATGATAAAATAATGTTAAAAACATTGGAATTACTAATAAAAAATCTAATCATGTGTATCTTTTGTATTACAATAACACTTCTATATTGGAAGTCATTTTAATCCCGCAAGGTCTGTGGAGCCGAGAAAATTACCTTTTTATTTCAAAATATTTGAGAAATATTTGTGTGTTTATATTACTCAAATGATGCCTGTGTAAAGATAAAGATATTCGTCTTCTGTAAGACAGAAACGCATTCAATTTTTCATTACCATCTTACCTAAATGTAACGCTTGCTTCTTTCTTTTCATTGAACGTGAGTCGTTAATGTAAAAAAAAATTAAGTGAAAAAGTCATTTAGAGATGGAAACGAAAACATCTTGTAGAAATGTTTGCTTTTTATTTCGAACCTGGTATTTTTCTGTTTTTCCATTAGGAAAAGTACACAGCTGTTGAGTCTGAATTTTCCGAATACAGTCTGAACTGCTTCGTTCCGTTTGAAGAGTAATTTGTGGCCGAGACTGAAGATTAAAATTTAAACACAATATCGTTTATCAAGGAATGGTTTTTTAAAGTTTTCTTATTATCAAAGTAACTGAAGTGACGCAATTCGCCCTTTCTTAGAGAATGTTTCGTACAATTAATGAAAATCTGGCAATAGCAAGCGAGATAAAAGAAATGTATTTCATTTATTTTAATAATAATTAAATGTATATCAATTTTCGTTTTATTTTTAAATTTCTTGGCACTGCAGAATTTTTTGATTTTATGTGTTCATACATTTCACCAGTCCAAACTCAAATTCCAGGAATATGTTGGTTTATACCCTTCAGAGTTAACTTTTAATTATCGCGTAAATTAATAAGTTTAATGTTTGAGTTCCATTCACGACAGTTTGCAAAAAAGACTCTGTTTTCCCCCATTCCTCCAAGTCGGAATTTATGATTACAGTACAATAACGATAGATGACTATGGTTTTCACATTGAACTTTATACACTTCATGAAGGAATTTGTCAATCAATAGTCGTTCTGATTGAAGAAAGAAGTGAAAACCCCCCTGGTGAAATGTTCTTGATATTCAAGTAATATAAGTATTACAAATTGCCATAAGTAAAAATATCGATTTTCGTTTTAATGATAACCAGGTTTTGATCTTCTAGCGATGAGGGAGTCTGTGACTCATTGTAAATATGGATAGTGTTAATTCGTATTGAAAAACAAAATAATGGTAATGATGATACATTTTTAAACAACTTATAATTATTTACGAAATAAGTACCGTAAGCCACCTCAATTACTATTTCTTTCTATTTATATCCCTTTCCGTTCACAAACAGTAAATTTTAATCGTATGGACATAGAGTAGTTTCTAAAATCAAATATCAGTTCAAGATGTTTGCTTTTGAACGCTTCGGGAATACATTTGGTTCCCGTCGTACGGGGTCTAAAATAAATATTATCTCTTAATTTCAACTTACTTTAATTATTATTAGAACCAACATTATTGCAACAACATTATTTTTACTGATGTTTTATTTAAAATTTGTATTAAAATTTACAAATAACTTTACGATTCTTTTGTATGAATATGTGTGGGTCATTGAAATTTGAAATATACATATTAAGGTAAATTGAGTGACAGCAAGCCTTTTCGCATGCGTTGATATTACTATGTCCATCCAAACGATGTAATAAAAACAAATATAATGCAAATACAAATCATCTACGGGTTTTGGCGATTATCTCTAGTGTCGACTATCTGTAGGAATGGCGATGATTATCCCTAGGAATAGACTTACTGCTGCGAGCAAATGGAGGACGATTATTTGAATGTCTGCAGTGCCAATGGAGCTCAAGGAAACTTGCCCAGATAGTGAAGCTACATTTATGTTAAAAACAGTTGGTCCATTAGAAAAGGTACAGGTGGGGAGAAGAGAAGACGGTTATGATAACTCGTAAATTTGGTTTTTATCCAGAGATGAGGTCGCAAATTGTCATGTGGTTCATTTTTGACACTATGATCATTACATAGCATCTGAGGTTTCACGGCGGGAGTCAACAGCCGGATATATTTTCCGGGCTGGTAGGCCGTGGGCCAGTTGGCCAAACGTTTCGTCCTTGCGACTGGCTAGTCGCCAGCCAGCCGCCGCCGCCGCCCCGCACACTGCTCCAGCGACCCTGCCGCAACTAAGGATGTCCACCGCAGACATGGATGGCCTACCGGAAAATGTACCTTGTGTTATGATCATTGTTTTTTTTTATTTGATATTTATTCTTTCTAATGTTACTATCATTATAGGATCACATTCTAAAATTTTATTTTATCGAAGTCTATTAAAAAACTTCATAACAAAGCACCGAACAGAAAAACTCTCTTTTAAAATGTTTAAACCACTTCCACTCTTTAACTTCCATCCATTGTTTTCCGAATTGTTGCACTAAAAGATTTGTACCATCTCTCTTCTTTCTACGTGTTTTGATCGGTTAGACCAAGTTCTGACAGCTGAATAATCAAACACTTGCCTTCTTAAGCAAATTTTCCCACTTTCTTAGCCATTTTTAATTCTAAAATTTCGAATCAATTTTATTTTCTCAAAAATTAAATTTAACGAATTCGCGTGATAATTTTTGTTGTTGTAAAGGAGTCTAGTTAAAAAGTTTAGTTAAATAAATAAATGGAGACGTATCAATTTCGATAGGAACGGCTTGTTTGGTTTGCTTTTTTTGTAAATACGACAGATGATGATATAGGAATGATTCTTAGTCAGCATCGGGTAACTCTTCTGATTGAACAATACAAAAAAAAATCAAAGATGAACTCGTAGCCTTTTGTTCTGAACCTCCACAAATTTTAACTTAGTGAGGCGAGGGGAGAAGACTTTAACGAACGAGTAAGTAGAAGCTAACGCGCAAGGCTACCAACCGAGCGGACAACGAGTGTTTCTCGCCCAGCGGGCAGCGACCGGTCTTCGCGCACGTGCACCGCGGCCCGCCCTTTGGCCGCGGGCGTGACCAGCGGTCATCGCGGCCCATACATCACTCCGTCCTGCCCCTAGGACGACCGGTCCAGTCACGCGTGTTAGCACGCGGAAGGCGTGTGCCGGAGAACGTGTGTGTACACACGGGAACATGTCACGCCCCAGGCACCCCGGCGTTTGAGAAGCAGGCGTCTTTGATTTAGATTTAGATTTATTTCGTCGAAGATTAATTAAAAATTAATATTAGTAATATTAATTTTAACAACATTTTAGGTATTATTTACCATTTGGATTCTTCCATTCCATTTTGAATTCCATTTGTATAATTCTAAAGAACCTGTAACAAATATTGTACTTTAGCTTGTGGGTCAATGACCCCATCTCGATCAGGTTTTCGTCCAATTTCCCTGATCCTTGAGCAAATGCTTTGATTTGATTTTATTTATTTAGTCAAAAACAGTAAAAAACTGCATGTGACGTATTGGGGAGAAGATATCTGCGCACGTGTTCTTGAGGCGTCTATTTTGCGCTTGTAAGGTGACTGTAGATGCTCCCTGAGGCATGCACTATTTATGAAGGTATAAGGTCGTACCTTATGTCCAAGGTAAGACGTTATGACTACAAGGTCCGTCACGTGACTGTTAGTGCATATGTGACTGTTATGTGACTGTTAGTGCGTTTTTCGTATGAAACAAATCTAAAATTATCTCATACCATGGTTTGTTCAATACCTTTGAATACCTACTGACAAACAATGGTGTATATGTTTTTTTATTATTCGGAGAATGTAATATAGACGTGATTAAACAATTCGCCAACTTTCTTACACAAGCTCTAGCTATCGGCTCATGAAATATATGTTATTAGTGTGAGACATTCCATGCGTCATATCATCATAATCCATCTAATATTATTTTTACAGCCCCTTGTCATATTATTTATTTTTCTTTGATTAGTAGTTAAGTACCCGACATTTTAGAGAAAACCCGATCGACGTCTGTTTAGTTTTTCCAGAGACTACCACGGACTGTCAGACAGGCAGCGAAAAATCGCAAAATGGGTTTTGTATCGTGTACGACTTCATGTAAAATACTTAAAATTGTGTGGAGTCCCCCCCCCCTTAGAGAAGTTTACAATACAAGCAAGTGTGACATCACTCAGATCGATCGAGGACAATAAAGTTTGGTAAACACGCGGCTTAATTGTCACAGACGAACGGACGCTGTGATGACCTCACTCCGGTATTACGAAACCACGCAATGTCGAATCTGCATACATAATCTAATAAAGCATTTTGAGAAAAACAGAAAAATCCACTTTCCCAAAGTTGAGTACCACCAAAAAGGGGATTTCCTTATGTAAAATAGTAGGTACTACATTACCTTCCCGTACCGGCTTAGGTGGCTCAGGGCATCAATTGATGTCACTGCAGTGTCTCTGACCGAGTGGTCCTCGAGTTTGAGTCCCGATGGTGGGAGGATTTTCGATTTTAGCTTGATAACTAGGTCGAATTATGCTATTGTCGGAAGGAGAAAGTTCTATCGGCTGGGTGGTGTGATCGGTAGATTTCCTTTGTTTCTCTGATCAAGTCGTACCTTAACAAAAGTGCCATGGACCGCGCGCGATCTTTCTTCATCTTCCTTGTCATGTCTTTACGCCTCACTTACACACCTTTACACTCGCATGTTCTACGCTACCTCAGGTGGCGAGAGACTAGTAGGAAGCTTAGAGCTTGTCCTCGCTGGGGCGGTACCCTGCTGACGGAGATATGTGGTTGGGGGAAATTCTGCACGCCGACGTGTTGGTTATCTTGGGATCTGACCATCCAGTGGGGTAATATCATTTTCCGTGTTTAAAAAAATTGCTCTATACTTTCGGAAATAATAACCAAATTATTGATGTACTCTCATATTCAGTCAAAAACGGCTCCTATACTACGCAGGAAGGTACAAGAAAGGGGGGGGAAATGTACCGACCTTGTATCTACTAACCGACCACGTCTCCCGGCCCTGGAAATTAGCAGCTGCAGCCCTCTCCGGCGCTCGTGCCCACTTGGAGGCGACGCCAAGCGGAGCCCCTTGGAGTGGCGAGGCATGTTGTGTGTGTGTGTGTTCGTACACACACCGGCCGCAAGCCGTTTGGGCGTGCGCAGGCCAGCCTTCGGCCATTAACACCTCGCCCGGGTGATGGATGGCGCGAGCGCTGACCGGTGGTCGCCTTTGGCGAGGGCCGAGGGGGGGGGGCGGTCACCCTGCCTCACGGCCATCCCCCCCGTTGCGGCCTTGCCGGGTGGCCAGTCAGGCATACGGCCGCACGATATTAACTTATCCTTAGGCTCGACTTAGGTTCCTGGTTGGAATGTTTTTGTGTGCTTGGTGATAAAAGTTCCATTTCGGAGTAAGGTTTGATTGATTGGTTGTTTCGTGAATTCAGGCGGTCAACTGCTAAAATAATTAGTATTTTAAGTGCAGTGCATGTTTTATCGCGTGAGGTGACTGTGATCTTCCTCCGTTGGATGATCCTGACCTACATGTCGGCTTGTAGTGGTTTCCCCAACCAGGTGTCTCCTACCCACTGCCTTAGTTGAAACACGCTCTAACCTCCTTTCTGGTCTCCTGATGTGTGGCGGTGAAGTGTATCTGTGAGTGAGTGAGTAAAAGCTAACAGGACTAGGAAGGTTAAGGTAACATGTCGCGTGTTCCATAGATCATTGTTAGGGTACTACTTAGGCATTCGCGTGTTGGTCGGAGAAACCACGGAAAACTACCGATCAGAGCAGCCGGCCGCTAGAATTCTCCTCCACACAGCGGCTGAATTCGACATATCTATGCAATTAGTATCGAAAATCTTGCCTCCATTGAGACTCAAACCCTGAGTCCTGGTCAAGGCTCAGTAGTGGCATCATTTGATCCGCTGAGCTTCCTAAAGTGGTTTGGGGGGTAAGGCCAGAGCATTGTCGTCTGGAAAACAGACTTCGTGCGATCTTCATTTCCCATTCTGATTCCGTCCTCATCTTTTCACACACACACACACACACACACACACACACACACACACACACACACACACACACGTACTATGTTATCGCTGGCGTTGGGAGACCAGTTGGTATCGGCTGAGGTGATTCCAATTGGAGGATATACCTGGTCGAGGGAAAGCTCCCGCAATCCGATGTGTGTGTCGGATCCGAATCTTGCGATTTAGTGGGGTGAATCACCGCCACCTTCCGAAATAGTCGACGCTAGTGACAAAAGAACGTAATTTATTTAATTAAAATGCAAAATATGTACTTTTGTATTAATTTTACCCAAATGTGTAAGAAAAATCGAAAATATGTAAAATATAACTTTATTATAGTATTTAAAATTACTAACACTAACTGAAAATTACTACTAATCGAATTTCGAGCACAGACGTCGCTGATTTAGCCCTGAAACGAATTCGGAGTGTCTCAAAGAAAGTTGCTCCTCTTGTGCAGTGGACATCGCGAACATTAGGTGCTTTTCCCGAAGTATAAAATGCGTCCCTATTATGAACAATGTTTTCGAGGAACTGGGATGAAGTTAGTAGTTTTTTTTTTAATTTATATATCTTTATTAGTGAACGAATATACATAGTTCAGTATTATTTATACTACATCATATGTATTTTTTATGACTTATATTTAACTTAAATGCTAATCTTACAACTAAATCTCACTACACATGAATAGGAAACTCACAGAGCACCTATGTGATTAATTGACTTCTGAAAATATGCTGAGGAATGAATCTAATGGATATCTATTTTTTATTCTTGTTGGGAGCTGGTAGGTGGTGGCTAGGCCGCAGTGGGTGGCTTGGTTTATTGTGTTTATTTTGGAGAAGAAATTGTTAGATAGGAGCGCAATATGGTAAAGTATAGGAGGTAAATTAAATTCTTTATGCAGTTGAATGTTTGAGATGAACCAGGGTACATGAGTGGCAAGTCTGAGGAAATTATTTTGGATGATCTGTAATTTATTAATATTAGTTTTTGAGGCATTGATCCAGATAGGGCATGCATAAAGCATTAGGGGTCTAATTATTGATTTATAGATGGTGATGGCATTGTTTAATGAGAGCTTACTATTGCGATTTAAGAGTGGCTTTAGTTGAATTATTTTATTTTGGCTTGCTGTGCTTTTACTGTTATGTGATTTTTCCAATTAGTTAGTAGTGGCTCCGTGCAGCCAGTGAAGGATCCCGGTGGACGGAGATAGGAACAACTATATCCCCGGCAATCTCGATAACACAATAATCTGCATAAAACATTTGTTAGCCTTTGATTGAGTTCCGCAAATATGAAACCTGAGCAAGACCAGAGTTAGTTACTTCCGTTTCCCTAACTTCCCTACGTCCTTGATTCCTAGAACCCGATTTCTAAGGAGAGGGCTCAGTATCATCACATTGCTTAGTAAGAAAGAGAATTCCAGTAATATTGAACACTCGCTTCTGAAATGTTGAGTTTCGACGTATAAATACATTAAAATTTAACTAAATATGAAGTAATGGATAAAATACGTAACAATAAGTTTAAAAAAGTCGTTATTATTCTTTCAAAACGTGTAAACTCTGAAAAATTCTATTGAATGGAGATATCGTTTTCCTGTAAAAATATGTTTTTTCATGAAAATACGCTCGTCGTTAATGACCGTTGTTGACACGAACTGAAAATCAATATATTTTCGGCAAGAAGTTGTAAGAGACAAGATTTAAGTCTTTGTTCTCCGAAATTCTAAGCGTCACCCCCAGACCTTACCCAGTGACGCAAAGTAAAACACACGGCCGGAGTTTAGTATATGTCTTCACATTCAACTCAGATTCTCAAGTTTCTTGAGTAATGTTAAATGCGTTCTTTTCCCCGCAGATTGTATTAGTTACGGTTGAAGGATTCCTCTCGTATATCTCAATCCCATACGACAAAATTGGAAATACCTTGAGTTATATTAAATGCCACAGCGTTTCGTCAGTTCAATGCTCTTTTCACGACTTTACATCATTGCATTTAAATATTTTTTTTCTTTTGAATATGAAATACATAGACTATTCAATACATATTGTAATTACAGTCATTAATTTAGAATGAAATTATAATTCAACTATAAACTGAAAGGGAAATGCAATTTTTAAAAAGTTTCGATAGAGTTTAAACTTGTTCGTAGTTTAATGACAGTGAGTTTTTTGTACCGCAGTCAAAAATTTATTTTCCATAGATACGTTATTTACTATTAACGAAGTTCTTCGCCCAACTTTGAATACCAGATTGTAAAAAAAACACATCTATTAACTGCATCGTTACTACAACCCGCACGTACACCCTTCCTGCGGGTTACTCATCGTCTACGCCGGGACAGCTTCTATATAGTGGCGCCTGACCAACAGATAACAGTATTTCAGGATTTCTCTTGCACCTACCATTCATATAATTTACTGTGTTCTAGAACAATTATCTTATACATTGGCATGCATTCTTTTATTAATATTTGAGATTTCATTCTTAGTAATTAAATGTATGAAAATAGTTTTACTGAAGACAATGTTTAACTTCTCATTTAAACATTTGAATAGATTGTAATTGTTTAATATCATCTGCAATATGTTTGAAAAAAGCGAACATTCTAGCTTCGATGGTGTAACGGTTAGCACATCGGACTGTTTAACCCAGCGGTGTATGTGGATTTCAAGTGGGAAATAATAATAATAATAATAATAATAATAATAATAATAATAATAATAATAATAATAATTCGGGAAGTAAAGCCGGCTGTCCCATGTTGATTTACTGCGTGTAAAAAGATCCTAAGCCGAAAAGAAGCCTCTGAGCAATTTTTTTTATCGACAGATTCGTCGCCCGAGTAATACCTCCTTTCTCAGCTGGACTGTCAGAGGAATGTAGTGACATTTGCGTTGTCAGGCAGACGAACAGGCCTGATGGCCGAATCCTCGCCACGGAAAATCAAATATATTAATGCTGTAATGAGAACGATGTTGATGTCCCTCCTCATCCGTTCCCCGTAAACGATTTCAAACGATTCAAATACCAAACAGAGAGAAATTAAGAGTGGAGGTCAGTAAATATTGAATAAATCGCATCTTTCCTTTATTCATAAAAATCGGGAAGATGGCGTCATGTGCAACTTAGCAAATTCCCAGGAAATGGAAGAGCAGTTGGTCTTGCTTAGAAGACATCGTCTTATGTGATCATTAAAACGATTGTTTGTGACTATCAGTTGCAAGTATACGATTCACTTTCTTATACTATATAATCCTTATGGTATTTACGGACAACATAATTAGAAGGGAGTTCTCATTATTATTTGGAAATTGTATATCATTCATTTTGTTTTTGTGAAGACATTATAAAATTGTTTCATTCCATTACAGGTTGATTGTAGGATTTGCTGTTATAGGCAGAAACAATATCGATGTATTCATGGTAAAGATATTGGAAAATATAAAACATTAGTGGATATGCAATATTTTCTGTCGTCTTTTCTACAGCTCTTCCTTCTCTGCGATGTAACGTTGCGACTTCAGCTACTAAGACATTAATTAAATTGAATTTTATGAATTTTTCCGTCAGGGGTTCTGCAAGGGTCATTCTCCGGCCTGAACATATTTTCGCGAAACGGGCCCGTGAGCGCAATCTAATGCCGAGACGCTATACGTCTGGTTGAATTGAATTGAATTGAATTGAATTTGCCTTATTTTACGTGGCGAGACTCGGGCCATCAGACCCGCTCTTCCGTCTGACCACGCAAATTTCGCTCCTCTCCTCTCACCAACTAGCCGAGAAAGGTGGTATTTCTTGGGCGAGAAACGGGCGATTTTGAATTTAGCTCAGAGGCGTCATTTCTGGTTCGCCAGCCACTCCTCCCCGTCCAACGCGTTGTCCCCCCTTCCCCCTATCCCCCCCGGGGGGGGGGGAGATCGGCCAGCGGTCAGCTCCCGCCCCCCGTGGGCGGGGCGCGTGGCGGCGGGCGAGCCGCGCGCCGGGGGCAGCCGGGTCGTAAATCTACCCTTGGGAGGGCGGTGGGCGTGAGGGGCTCGCGCCACGCCACGCCACGCCTCCTCCCCGCCCCACCCCACCACGAGGACGGGTCAGCACGAGCCTACCCGGCCACTGGTCAGCAATGGCGGCGGCGGTGCCGGTGCAGGTTCAGGCCACTTTAAAGGCTGGTATACACGGTACAGCTCTCGTGCAGATTGGACTTAAACCTACAGATCTACACAGTAAACCTACAGACCAGACTCCAAGATTTCTGCATGAAAACGTTTTAGCATGTTTGTAATGTTTCATGCAGGGATGTTAGTTTGAGTCGAGCGCCTTTAGCTGCAGAATCGTTCACTAGTTAATATTGTTACCCGCCGTGACGGTTATCGGCCATTTCGATTTTCTAGTTAGTTACGTTTCTGTTTCTCCATTAGGAAAGTACACAGCTATTGACTCTGAATTTTCTGAATACAGTCTGAATTGATTCGTTCCATTTCAGAAGTAATTTGTGGCCAATTCTTAAGCTTAAAAATGTAACACCATATGTTTATCAAAAAATGGGGATTATTTTTAGTTTTCTAATTATCAAAGAAACTGTAGTGTCGCATTTCGCCTTTTCTTTGTAAATTACCTCTTTCCCTGTTCTCGCCTTTCTATTTTCTTCTATATGCTCCTCGTAGTTAATTAATACTTAATAAACATCACAGCCAGAAAGCACGCGCAGAAATGCCGCCAATGAAAATACTCGGACAGCGTAATTCAGTTGTTTCCTGGTGGAACCCCTAGCGGCGTCTTGTGGCGATTCAGACAGAAAACGTACAGACCGTGTATGTGTGTCTTTTGGCTTTTATACTTCTAGTTTAGGATTTTGAAGTTCATGTACTGTAAAACTGTATGCGAATATGCACGAAACGTGTATACCGGCCTTAACACTTCGTTTCTGAGGACAACCTCAGACGTGTTCAGTTCGGAGCCAGCTCATAAATACGATGGTGTAAGTACAAATGTTAGGAAGGTGTTGGTAAAGTGTTTCTCGTGATAATAGCAAAGCTTAGAAAAATTGGAAAAACATCGAAACAGAATCAACGAAAATCAATAAAATCAACGATACAGAAAACATTGTTCTTCTTGCAGTTCTCTAAATAGATTTGATTTACATTCCGAAATTCCTCATTGAATCCGCCAGCTATGTATGAAGTCTATTTGAAAAAGTAAGAAATTATTTTGAAAAAGATAAAAAAAAAATACTGTTTGCTCATTGATAGTTTTGAGCCTCGCAGCTCCAAGGAAACTCAAGCTTTGCCTCATGTCCTCAATTTTTTTAAACTTCTTTCCGTCTCAATATGTAGCAAAAAGTACGTAGTAAAGTAAGTATCTTAGAATGTTGATATATTTAAAAATATATAGGAGAAATCTGGTGATTGGTGATATTGCATCTGGTGATTGGGGATGAGGTAGGGGTATTATCGAGAAACTTTCCTGGAAACCGCATATTCACGCAGCTATCAACAAATCCAATGCTAAAATATTAAAACTTACCCTCTTATAAATCAACATTCAACACTCATACCAATGCCAGATTCTATTTATAATTCTATTATAACCTACCCCCACTAACTTATGCTGCCCAGCTGTGGGGAAACGCTGCTCCACCACCATACAAAAAAGCAAATGTCAAAATAAAGCCTCAGAAAATCAATTAAAGCTCCATGGTTTATACCTAACCCAACAAATTCACAGAGAACTCCAAATGGAACAGTGCTCGAACACATTAAAAAAGTAGCAAATAATTTCTATTCTTCCCTTCCTCATCTCATTCCGCCCTGAAATTTCACTAGTCGAACAGCAAACATCCCAAGCCGAATTCCAAATCCAAATTCCAAAAGACATGCTAAACCTCCCTAAACCAATAATATCATCCCGTATCTAAATAGAATCTTTCACGTTCCCTTCCTATCTCATAGGGGCAATCTAACAACCTACCCCCACTCTCCAAAAAAATAAAAAATCAAAGAATAAATACCCAGCGTGCTTCTACAAGCAACCAACGAATGAACGAGTCAGAGGTATCAACGTGTTCAATTTGTCAGGAATGCCCAAATCCCAAAATGGTCCAGTATGTAAAAACCAAAACCCCTCGAAGAGACTTTGGTCGAAACGAGAGAAATAAATAAATAAATAAATTAAATAAATTAAATAAATAATAAATAAGATAAATAAATAAATAAATAAATAAAATAAAATAAAATAAATAAATTAAATAAATAAATAAATAAATAAAATAAATTAAATAAATAAAATAAATAAATAAATAAATAAATAAATAAATAAATAAATAAATAAATAAATAAATAAATAAATAAGGTATTATCGCGATGATTTGCCAGCGACTACGATGGTGGCGGTGATAAAGCCTGCCTGATAGCGATATTCAAACTATCACTGTCAATCATTCAGACTGAATAGGTTGTCCTTCGACGCGAAACCAGATGGTCGAGTCGGTGATGTGCATACGAAGGAGTCATTACAAAACCAGAAGGCAGCGCGAGCAACAAGAAAGAATCAACGCGAAAACACCACGGTCAAAGTAAAAATTAAAAAAAAAATAATTTGCGAAATTTTAAAAAAATGCATTTTGTGATCTACAGGATTCAAGACGAAAATACTCCTTTCAGTAGTAATGTTTTTAATCAGGAAAATTCGTCGCTTCTGGCGATGTTGGAATAGGAATGAAGGTGGGGGCAGGATAGTACGCACAAACCTTAGAACTCATCAGTTGCAGTGGCGACACTGATATTTCGGTAACACAGGTTCTGGTAACTTTTTGTCTACTGTTCTGAGGTTCGATAAGGTGACGGAACCACGCATCTGCGTTTATTTTTTTTTAATTATTCATTTTAATTAAAGCAATTACCACTTGTTGATTACATCTTCCATGGAGAGAAACTCATCCACGATGAATATACAGTTTGAAGCTGTCAATGATTTAACATATTTTGGGATTTCAAAATCAGTAATGAATGGATCTGTTTAGTGATGTCTCCTAATAACTCGTATAATATTTATATGGTTCATCAATAAGGACTTTTTCGTGCACAATATTAACTTCTCCAAATATATAGTGTTTATATCAAATATATACTATGTACTTTTATATTGTAACAATGAATGATTGCGTTCAAATATTGATGATATTATTTTTTCAAATTTATTTATATTATGCTTGTGAATGGGGGAATATCAATTAGTTTCAAATTGGTAGAGAAAGGATTCGTAAGACAATATAAAAATTGATAATTTTACCTAGAATTTCTGAATTCATCATGATTGTTAGTAACATATCCAAATCAATTCCGATAATTTCTATACATGGAGTCATTGTTAACAGACGCCAATCAATGGCAGTTCAACGACGAACCCAGTGTAGTTATTTCCAATGACTTTGTGTACGACAGGAGTTACACTTTTCATCGTTCATGTCTGTTATTATTAGTACCTTCTGAATTCGTAGTGATAATTTTGATACTTATCGGCAGATTACAAACAAAATTGGAAACATCGTAATCATTTTACGGAGACGGTAATCTCTTATAAACAGCTTAGCCTGAAATCACAGTAACAAATTTTGTATCCGTTGATCTAAGGAACACCAGTGAAACCAGAGTACATAGCGAATGGTGAATTTAATTACTCAATAAAAGGACGTCACGTTTTGACATCTTTACGCAACGGACATGGAGCATAGTAAATGTTCAAAATATAGCCTGTACCATGTCTCAAAAACAAAATCTTTTGCAAATTTATTAGACATTTGTTTTTAAAAATACATTAAATATTCCGTTGATTTTTTTTTCAGACGTTTTCGTCCAGAAATTTGTTAGACAGCAAGTTAATTAATAACAATAATAAATAACACACGCACATTGAACAGTCATAAAACCTGTTGTTTGAAATACTTTTAATTAAAAACATATTTTCGTGTAATTTAGTTTACATCATATTTATTAAAGTATTATATTACTTTGATATTGCAGTTTATTCAGGGTCTGTCACTGATTCCCCATTGCTGCTCACTGGATACCGGATTGGAATTAGTAAGCGATTGTTGAACTGGAAGCGCGACCATTCACATTCGGATTATGAACTTCACGGTCAGGACGTTCCTCCGAAAACACAACTTCCAGAAAATTTATGACCCAGCACTGCAAAAAAATAGCATGGCCACTACTCTCCTTGCGGTATTGTCGCGCGCCATTGTCCGTGGACTGGCCGCAGGCAATAAATCTTTCTTAGGCTGTTGCGTCATCGCTCTCCGGCGAACACGCCTCGCGCCGAGTGACCCTCGCGGCGGGGCGGTCACTGCCCACGCCCCCCCACTCCACCCCAACTCGACTGGCAGTCGCCGCATGGGCTGTTCTGGAGCACGGGCGTCGACTGGGGTCTTTTGAGGTTGTGTTTCTGGCGTTGTTTCAACTTTTGTTTACACCGACATCCTCGTTCTTGATTAGCTTCATTCACTCTGTTTGGGTTGAAATTATCCTATCGATTTTTAAAATACTTTCAATTTTTCGCGTAATATGGAGAAAAATAAAGCGGTTTAAAAAATACTAAAAAAAATTGTATCGAAAAAATATTCTTTTTTCTTTTAGTATATTTTTTCTCTAATAAGGATACAGATTGTTATATAATATGCAATATATCCTATTTGCATTATGTATTTTTGAAAATTAAACATTGGAAACGTTTTTTTCCCTTTCCTTGTCGGTACGGTTAATTTTGTATTTTTATTTTTTCCCTCGCCACCAATCGACCCGAGCGATAAAAGTCTTTGGTTTCCGAAGAGGAACGAAAGGAAAGAGAAAAATCGAAAAATTCTTAAACCTCCGAAGAGGAGGAACGAAGAGAAGTGAGAAAACGAGAAACACTTTCAAATGTGTGAGAATCGTTACGTCTCATATCAATTTTTTACATTTCTCGTTGCACATTTCTCTGTGAAGTCTGTCGCGGGCTCGAAGGGTTCTGTTGATAGATTGACTGTTACCAATGCCGTTCGGGTCAACTACTAAGGTCATAAGTTCCGTAAGCGTAGTACGTATTTGTTCTCACGTGAGGGGATGGTGATGTTTTCCCTCTCAATGACGAGATCAGCGACGACCTACCGGTTAGCGGGATTTCCCCAACCAGGTATCTCCCACTAGGGTACCGCACCAGCCAGGACAAGCTGTTATCTCACGATCGCTCTTCCGGCATATGAGGTAGTGTAGTGCATGTTAGTGTGTGTAAGTAAGGCGGTGAGGTCAGGGAAGAGGAAGGAAAGATCGCGGACGGCCGGGGCCTGGTTGTTAGCGTTCTGCTCCAGCATTCGCCTGGTGTTGATCAGAGAAACCACGGAAAACTACCGAATAGAGCAGCCGGCCGCTAGAATTTTCGTCCAGACAGCGACTGTATTCGACCTAGCTGACAAGTTAGTGTCGAAAGTCCTGCCAGAGTCTGGACTCGAACCTAGAACCTCCCGGTCAGCGCCATTGCAATGAGATCAGCTGCTCTGAGCCACCTCTCTCGGTGAATCTGTCGAGGCAGCTGCAGTCGGACGAAACATTTCCCCAAATCCTCCCTTCGCCTTGTTGCGGTCCGGCGCGGTCAGCAACCCGCGTACAATACGCAAACCCGCAATACCCTTCCGTCCGTCTGTTTTTGCCTCGGGCGGTGCCTATCCACGGCCTCGTCGTCCCACCCCACAGACAGCGCCGGAGAACCGGGTCCAGGTAGAGAGGGCCGCACGCGCCCTTCTACTTCCGGGGCAGGAGGCACGCATCCACCTCCCGGCTGGCCCTTCACGCCTCCCGAGGGCCCCGAGGGTCGCCGCTACCTGGCGCGCCCTTGCCCTCCCGCCCTTTCCGCACCGGGTCCGCTCGTGACCTCTACTGCCGCGCTTCCGCCAACAAGCCACGCCTGCTCTCCACGTAGCTAGGCCAGTCGGCGCACCCTCTAGGTAGAGTTTTGTTGGGTAGCTAAAGCCCAGTTACAACAACGTTGCTTCTGTAACAATCCTTGGTCCTAGGGTTCGAGTAGCGACGGTGACTATATTTCGACACTAAATAGATGGTTGTGTCGTATTCAGACGTAGACTGGAAGATAATTTCAACGATCGGCTGCTCTGAACGGTGGTTTTCCCGGATCAATTCCAGGTGAGCGCCGGTGTAGTGCGTTAACAAACGGGCTACGGACCGCGCAAGATGTTTCCGTCCTCTTCCTTGTCGCCGCTTCTCCGCCGATAATTACGTGCGTTGCACTACCACAAAAGCTGACGTTCGTGTTGGGATCGAAGCTCACAGTTCTGCGGGGAAGGAATATCTTCGCCTCCTTGGACATGAAATGCACTACACTTGAGGTACATGGTTGACACGTGTATAATCAGTTTTCACTCATCAACCAGAATAGGTAGACGCACTCAGGTAGCCGATATTACTAAAACGAATACACCCCGACAGTCTTGTAACGAAAAGTCGCGGGAAGTATCAGGGCCGATGGCTAACTGATTGACGCCATCCGGGTTCAAACTACTACTCTGATAAAAGGTAAATACTAGCTCTAATTTTGGGTTTTTGTATCCAATTTATTTACTGAACATTGCAACACTTATTCTCGCAGTAAGTGTAATTCGTTTTAATTGCACGTTAAATATATACAAACTCCAAATTATTTGATGTATTTATATCCCAGAAATTGAAATATATTTATAACCGAGTCTATTTATGCAATGCACATTTGTACGATACAAAAATATTGTGAATGAAATCATGTTAATACAAGACCTAACTGTGCAGAATTTTTCTTTTAGTGCACACAACGTAGGTTAGGCGGTCTGTATACAAACCACGTCATAAAATCTTCTACAAGTTAAGCGTGTCGAAATGTTCCATTTGTTTCCTTGGCATCTACACGATTTATTTCCGGAACATTGCAACGCGTTCCGAATTAGAGGGCTGTTCATGCACGAGCAAAAGAGAGCAGAAGGAGTAAAAAAAGAGCCGGGCGTGTGTGCCGGGTGTATGCGGGCCGCGGCGACCGGCCTCAGGTAGCCCGGAGGCGAAAGCAGCTGTGAAGCCCAGCGCGAGATCCTTGGACGGCGTCGGCGAGCCCAGGTAACGCAGCAGGCAAAACAGAGGCGCGCGCGGCTCGAGGCCGGCCGCGAAACAACGGCGGTGGTCAGTTTGCCCTTAAGGGGGGGGGTCGGTCCCCCGCCAGATGCCCAACGCGCTCCAATTGTGCCCCAAGGGGCATGTGCGTTCTGGGGGGTTTCATTCTCGCCATATTCCGCTTTTTTATGGTAGGAACTGGGAGAGGGGGCTCAGTGCATCAACTGATGTCACTGCAGCCTCTGACCAGTGGTACTGGTACCAGTCTCTGACGGTAATATAAGGCGACAATTGTTCTCTTATTTCAAATACTTATTTATATTAAAATAAATAAGCGAATTTCGAAATTTTCAGACTTTAAGGTTTAATAAGTACCCCGAACTAGAACTGATCAACTGATGCCACTGCAGGTCCCAGGTTCGAGTTCCGAGAGTGGAAGGATTTTGGACACTAGCTTGTGATCTCCGTCGAGTTCAGTCGCTGTTTGGATGAGAATCATAGCGGCCAGCTGCCCTGATCGGTATTTTTCCGTGGTTTCTCCGATCAACACCAGGCGAATGCCGGAGCAGCCACGGACCGCGCGCGATCTTTCCAAACTTTTCTTTGCCTTATCCTCTCCCCTTACTTACACTTACACTAACACGCATGTCAGGAGAGCGGCCGAACGATTAGAGCTTGTCCCAGCTGTGGCAGTGTCCCGCTGATAGGAGATATCTGTTTGGGAAAAACCCTACTACGGTACCCTAATACTTTCTGACGGCCAAGGTTGAGTGTTGCCGTTCATCTGACTCGCACGAAATCGTTCGTGGAAACAATAAGGTTCGTCTTCGACGACTTACGAACATGATATCAAGATTTGATTTTTCTGTATTGTGGCGTCGTTAACACGAGGGCCAGAACCGTTAGGTCGGTGAAAGTACGCTGCGGGGGAGGAAGGAGTTGAGCCTGACCTTCCGGGAGTTTGCGCTCTGGCGGTTGACGCAGGTAGAGCCGCAGAGCCAAAAATACCGTAGGCTGTACACTCCGAGGATGCTAGCCTGCGAGCCTCGTTTACGGAAGCAGGCAGCCAACCCTAAGAATCCTGTGTGGGGGCGTAAACCAAGGCTGGCCTGCGAGCCTCGCGCCAGCCGGCGAGCTTATCTATGGAACAGTGGTGGGGGGTGTCAGCCTCAACTATTTAACGCGGCGCCATCTGCGCCCGCGTTCTCATTCAGTTTGCATCGGGAAGCTTGTACGTGTGTACAAGGGGTGTAGGAGTGTGGGCGAGATGTCCGGAGAGTAAGGGCCAGACAATCTCGCGTGCTGTAGGCACACGGTCGCCACGACCGGGTTAAATTTTGGCGTCAGGCCATGTGACGGTAATTGTCACGGGACCGAGGTCCGACAGCGCGCATCACGCGTGGCTTGTATTTTCTGCGGTAAAGCAGTGTTCTGAAAGGAAAAGGTTGCCGGAGTGTTTTAATATTAGCAATTCATTGTAACTTGTACATAATCTTTGAATATATTATTTTTATTTTGTTATTGAAATTTATTTCTTATTTCACTACGTCACAGTATCATAGGTGGTACCATGTACGTTGTAATGTGTGACGATAGGTCGGTGTCGGATCTCTCCATCCAGCAGGGGAATAATACCGCCAGCTCTCGAGAGGAAAACGTGCACTACAAATCTAGCTCGTGCGCGTCAACTGAGCCATGGTTTTGTCCCATCATCCTCCTCAAACAGTAGACGCTCGTGCCTTTAATTGTTGGTGATACGGTAAATTTTGCCCAAATGGTTCGCAAATTCATGTATCAGAATGACCTAAAGTCCATCAACATACTCTGCCATCTCCAAGTCTTTGATTATCCTCGTGAGTCGTCAAGAACCCCAAGCTAGATCTGCGATAAATGGCAGGTAGAAACGACATAAGCTATTTGTGTCTCTAAAGTGCTGTAAGACGCTCAGCACTAGTTCTAGGGATTATTAGTATGATTAACGTTTTGAACTGTGTGGTCGGAAATGGACAGTAGAACGTTTCTAGAATTTAATATTACATGCATGAATTTGAATCATATCAACGCGTGGGATATTGCTAATTCGACTCACTCTCACGAAGTCGGTCCAAACCTCCCCACTCGGTAATCTTGTACGAATCGGTTCGAATCATGCCATGTATTGTTTCTTCCTATCACCCACCTCAAGCAATAAGCGCTCGTGACGTAAAATGTTGAGAGTTCGCTACATTTCGTCGAAATGTTTCACAAATTCTTCTATCGAAGAGCCTGTATTCCACCAACATGCACAGCCATTCGCAAGTCTCTGGGTATTGTTGGAAGTAGTCAAGAACCCTATGCTTGTTCCCGGAAAAATTGTGCTTAAGCATGACATGTTTCTATAAACTTTTGTACGATCAGAACTAGTTCTAGTGACTAGTTTTGATAAGCTATTTGAAAGGTGTGGTCAGAAATTGACGGAAGAACATTTCTATAATTCAATATCACAAGCATTTGAGCTGGTAACACATCAACACGTGTTGTAAACTGCTAGTTTGTATCACTCTCATGAAGTCGGTCCAAATTTTTCCGCTCGGGAATCTGCCAGGAAACCTCTTGCGTTAAGGCTCGAACCATCGCTTGCTTCTTCATATGACGGCCCTAGTCCTCTGCCCTGTTTGAGATGTTGATTAACGAAATGAAGGTTGCAATGAATTGTTTACTTTTTCACAGCCAGGGATCAGCGTTGCCGCTCGTCTGACTCACACGAAGTCATGGAGACGATAAGGTTCTACTTTGGCGACTTATAAACACGATGTTAAATCGTGTCATAGCCATTCATAAACTGTTAATGTTGGAGATTTAATTTGTCTGGTATATGGTGCTGTACGTTGTAATGTGTAGTAACAACGTATTGATCTGTCAAAGTCGCTTATACGCTGCCGATACTGTAAGTAATAACTTGAAATAATTACATGAGTCGTCATAGGCAACATTGTTCGCACTGACGACTTGTATAATTATTTTGTTGCAAATACGAATGTAATCTCACCACAATACCAATTATAGTCACACAATCAATCATTATATATACGTTTCAATTAATCTGACAAAACTGTGAAGACTGATGATAGTCACGTGATTAATAAGAGTCAATGAAACATATGAGGTGTTATATACAAAATCAAACTGAAATGTTCAGGACAAGAGAAAACAAAATTAAAGTTCTAAAAATCCCATAAATCACATCAACAGAAATAGCAGCGCACAGTCCTCAAATACTTACTGAAGTGTCTAGATTATTTTGATGAGTTTATGTATACGAATTTTGATTAAACAACACGGAAAACTACTTTTTTCATAATTCGCTACGCGTCCTAAGCTTATTACATGTATTACGTACAATAAAAAATCGGAAAAGTTTGGATGCAGCTCAGACAAGCGCCTGCCACTACCGCGCAAACTGGCACGTACCGACACTTCCCTTAAGATCGTTTTCTTCCCGGAACTCCACACTTGTGGCTCAACCAACCTTGGGGTTGAGGAGATCAGACAACGGTAGACAAGGTGAAATGTGTCGTGCACGTTCCGTGCAGGTTCTACTGCTACGAAACGGGAAGCACCCAGAGGCCTGTGCTTTTGTTTGCTGACTGTCGTTGCCTCTCCTGATGACTGCTGTCTTGAGCACTGCCTGTGCTTTACCATTACGTCTTCGGGTTAAACACCGGGCCCCATAGTAATTGTGCTGATCATTATTTCGTATAAACTGTACGTTAATGAGACAGAATTGTGATGCGATTGTGTCTCATGTGAGTAATGAATGCCTAAGAGATGTATGAGGCGTTGGGAATGAAAAAGACCGAAGCAATGAAATCGATCTTTTATTTTTTTTCACGAGAAAAAAAGTTCGAAAAATTCCATAAATTACAATAATAAAAATAGCTGGGTACAGATGTGTCTCAAATACTAACTGAAGTGTCGAGGTGACTTTAAAACAGGAGTTTCTGTATCCGATTTCTGATTAAACAACGCACAAAGCTATTTTTTGTTTAAAATATATGACGTAGATCTAGATCTCGTTTCCTACGCATATTACTTTCACTTCGGATGATAAAAAATTCGAAAACGTTAGGTTGCAGCGCAAACAAGCGAAACTGGCACGAAGTGCCACTTCATACAAGAAATGTGTTTTGCTACGCAATACGTCTCCCCTCTGTCGCCTTACCAACCTTGGGGTTGAGGAGATCAGACGGGGTAGACAAGGTGAAATGAGTCGTGTAAGTTCCGTACAGGGTGTACCGCTGCTAAACGGGAAGTGTACGGAGGCGTGTGCTCCTCTTGTTTGCCGACTGCCGACGCCGCTCGTGATGACGAATGGCGGTTTAATGGTTCGAGGGGGGAAGAGATGGGGGGGGGGGCTTGACCACTGCCCCCTGCTGACCACTCACCGCCCTCGGCGATAATAGTTCCTCCCCCTTTGGGGCCACGCGCCCGGACTCGGGACTGGTTGGGCAGCACGCCAAGGCGGGGCGAGAGAGGGACGGCTGTCGCACTTCCTGTTGAGGTCAGCGCTTCTTTGAGGGAGTTCATTAAGCTGGCAAAGCAAAGTCAGTGGTGGAGTTGCTTGATGGAATGAGATGCAGTCCGGTTTGCAACGTCTGCTCGCATTTAGTCTAATTTTCTTTTGTTGTTTAAATTTCTGCCCTGAAATAGTATCGCGAAGGGTTTTTAGTGAAGATGAATTGCCCACACTGTCTCATCGCCATTTTCAAAGCGTGGGAACTAAACGCACTAAGAGCTGCTGTTTGGTAAGAGGGTAACCTCCACGGTAAAATCAGGCGATAATGGTTTTCTTTTTTTCAAATACTTATTTATATTAAAAGAAGGAAGCAAATTTCGAAATTATAAGATTTTTTCAGGTTTAATATAAGTACTCCGAACTAGAATCTCGGAATTCCATTTTATTGTTTATTTCGCAGTCGTGAAACTGTCGTATGGACCAGTGTACCTCACAAGAACGACGAAGTACATGTCGTTCCCACTGTGTTCGAAGAATAATTGACCGTAAATTAAATTGCTCTGAAATAACCAAGGGCGGTCAGAGGACTAGTTTTCTTAAACATGTGACAAAAATGAGATGGAGATGAGGCCTCGTTTGCTTCCACAACGCTCCATGTGTATTACTCTTACATTCGCGTATGTAATTATCATCCGCTACTGCAGCCTGATATATATATATATATATATATATATATATATATATATATATATATATATATATATATATATATATATTCAAAATTGAAGGTGAACCTTGGCATCTACAAGTCTTTTGTTTCATTCCGGCGAATGTTGCACCGTGTTTTCGTGAGAAATAAGAAATTCAGTATAATAAATTCAAAAAAATTTAATTAATCCAGAGAATCACTCAAAAGTACGCTTCACTCTCGAGTAGTTACATACATGTACCGCGTATATGTTTCATCACGCTTCTTGAGGGTTATATTACTCTCGAGCCATTAATACTCCTCAATTTACTCCACTAAACAATATTGTACGAGCTATTTTTCATTCATTGCCAAAGGCGTCGCGAGCGAGGAACCACTCTTCTCTGGTCATTTCACCTTGGTTCTTGGTTCAACTCGGATTTTAATCTTGAATTTTTTGTGATGTTCGTGTTTGCATGTCGTAGTAAATACACATTGTTTTATTAGTATTGATTTCGTAATATTGAACTGTAGTAATCGTAATCAGTATTTTTCTTTGTACCGAAGATTGGATTCTATTTTATTAAACTTAAAATACAAAAAACGGATAAACATACTTTTGAAATTGTGAATCTCATAAGCAACATTGCGGTAAAATTCGAGCATCACGACAATTGACATTTTTTCCTTCTGTGTTGTGAATTTTTTTTAATTGTCTCCTGAGAGGAAAAAAGAAAAAGAAAAAAAAGTTAGGTTGACGACTCCTTCAATCCACTAGCCAAAAATTGCACATCACTGTCTTTCATTGTTTTGTCCAGCGCCACGAATAGGTGAAGGAAAAGGAAAGATTACGGGAATGATTCTTGATTTTCTTACACAGCAAAGAGATTCATAAAATAGCACCTTCTAAATAGGTATGTTTTAATTAACCAATTAGTGTAAATGGAGGTTTTTGAATTTAAAGCGCTTTTATTGTAGCAATCTTGTGGAGCTCATTTCCTACAAGATATTTTTTGTTATTTATATTATCGAATTTTTATGTGCCTTGTAAGAACTATTCCAGGATTGGAACTGTGTCCAGGATTCAAAAAACGATTCCAAGTTTACATTTGAGGGTAAAATACATTTGTAACAAACAATTAATGTGTCCGATTTATATTTCTTTTTCTCTATCTTAATACAAATCTCTTTCATATATCGATGAAAATGGAGGCGTTAAACGTTCATGTGTCATGAATCGTTACGTCATTATCATTATATTTTCAAATCATTATATTTTATTATTATTAATAACATTCAGGAATTCACAAATAAAGATGTTTCTTAATTTATATAAAAAAATATTGTTTCATTATTCGCGTATGAGCCACTAGTGACCACGCAACACATTTCTCTGTCAGACGCCCAGTTGCATTGTATCCTGGGGGGATCAATCTGTGGAATTGTGGAGATCTGTCTAACGGCTGCATGCCTTAGTTAAGACAAGGTTGTTAGCCTTGAATATCGATATTGGTAGATAGGATGTTGTTATTATTATTGTTATTATTAATAATATAATATTATTATAAGGTGAGATGAGAAGTGAAAGGATTACGATGGTGGTAGGGGGTAGTGGGATGTGGGAGGTGGGCTTTTGGAACAATCCCAGCACTGGCCTTGTGACCAAGGGAAAGCATAAAACCTCGGTCAGGATGGCCGGCCTGGGGGGTCAAAAGGGACCTCCCGATTGCAAATCCAGCGCGCTACGCAATACGCCACTTTGCTCGGTTGCTTTATTATTATTATTATTATTATTATTATTATTATTATTATTATTATTATTATTATTATTATT
>BOPP01000114.1:770790-783392 GCA_017312745.1 Gryllus bimaculatus
CTCCTCCCCCAGCGCCGCGCCGCCGCCGCCGCCGGCCGCCATCGGCCACACAATGGCGTCGCCCCCCCTGCATATGCCCGACCGCTCTCGCTCGCCTGCCGGCCGTGACGCCATGGCCCAGCCTGGCAGGCGCCCGGGCAGCGATGCCTGTGGACTGCCGTGAACATAGGCAAAATTTTTGAAAGAAACTCCAATAACTTTAGCGGCGGCGATGGTGTAACGGTTAGCGTATTGGACTGGTATACCAATGTTGGCAGGTTCAACCCCTATCGAAGCCGTGGAATTTTAAGGGCGAAAATGTTCTTCGTACGCCTTCTTTCGGAGGGGAAGTAAAGCCAGCTGTCCCATGTTAGTAGATTTACTTGCAGGTAAAAGTTCTTCAAGCCTAGATGACGCATCTGAGCTAAATTCAAATCGCGTGTTTCTCGCCCAAGAAATACCTCCTTTCTCTCCTAGATGAAAGCAGTGTAGCGAAATTTGCGCGGTCAGACGGAAGAGCGGGCCGGATGGGCCGAGTCTCGCCACGTAAAATAAGTCTTCAATTCAATTCAATAACGATCGAGAATATAACCATATATAGGACAGATCCAGAGACGAATTTGGGGTGGAAGATATGTTTTGTGTGTTTGTTTGTTGTTGTTTTTCAAAATGTTTTGGTCGATTGTGTCATATTACAGATCATGCAGAATGACGCAGTCTAAACTCAGATGATGCTAGGAGCGGCAATTTATTTTTAATTCCCAAAAAGGATCGAGAATTTAAAATAAATTATAATAGCCACGGGTTCCTGCGATATTGGGCGCAACTACAAGGCCCCTGATGGTTCGAACAAAACAATACGCACAGAATGGTGTATTCGAACTTCGAAAGTGGCGTTGCTCTAATAGCTCGCTGAAACGAAATTAACAATATTAACAAAAACAACAACATCCTATCCTCCCCTATTATAGTATTAATGTATCTGTTTTGAATGTGTGTTATACGAATATTTTTAACATTCTTATATTGCTTAAAATTAACGCAAATTTATTAGTTTCTTAATGAAGCTTTCCCCATAATAAGTTTTCTCGTTTTTGGAAAATAACAATTTGTCAATTCGAAATTGATTCGTTGCTTTTCGAAAATAAACTTTTTTTGCTCATTAAAAAGTGATTTGCTGTTTCTCGAAAATGTTTTGTTGCTGTTCGATAATACGGTTTCTTCAAATTGAAACACTTCTATTTGGTCACTAAAGGTCAAAACGTAACAGGTAGACATTTTGATAAATCACAACTTCCAAATATTTCTAGTGGTGCATGAACCGATCGAATTTATTTTGAATTTGTGCTTTAATGTCTTACAGATTGTCTATTTTACTAAAAAAAATATGATCCATGTCCGTTTTATTGTACGAGCAATGGTTACCAAATTTTGATGGCGTTGTGCGGTATGTTTAATTTTTATTGAATCGCCGGGAAGTGGTTATCGACCGGGGAAAGAATAAACAAGCCGAGTGTAGAGTAGTTGCAAGAGATGAAAAATTGTGTTCTTTAAAAAAAGCAACTAATAAATAATTTGATTGAATGCATATTTTTTAATTCACCACCACAATGTAGATTGAATGATACAAATAGAAATGAAAAATTAGAGTTCTTGATAAATAATAATTAATATTTCAGCGTAAACGTACTGCTTTAAAGTAAATATTGATAATTATCTAGAATTTTATTTTCTTATTTTTGTGCGCATAAAAATTATAAGTCTGAATGAGAGAGTGACGCGGAACTAAAGACAAGAAGAAATACGAGGTATGAAGAAGGAAAAAATTGAGACAACACAAATTAACAAACGAGGTGGCAGAGGTAATATCACGCAGCGAATAAAAATGGAAAAACCCACTTTCCACGTAGAGGATAATCCATCAACTATATCAGCTTCAAAAAATTTAGGAATTAGAGAGAAAGTGGAAAATGAAACTTAACACAGTAATACGAAACGTAATGTAAAGAAGAGAAGCTCAAAGAAAGCGAAACACATCTATTGGTGCGACAATGCAATATTGTGAAACGTGCTTAACATAACGCAGGTATCGAGTCGACCAACTGACTCGTCTATTACTAAGTCAGACAAATCGTTTTACATGACTAGGTTTTCCGATTGCCGAAAATCACAATAGAGGAAGATTGAAGTTGGACTGAAGACAATGAAGGTAGAAAAAAGTAATAACAAAACCGAGAAAAAGAGAAGAAATATTATCAAATGACGTGACAAAATTTTAAAAACTGGCAAATAAAGCGAATTTCACTTGGAAACTAGAAATAAAGGAATAAAAAAAATAAAGGAATATAAATAATAAAGGAAAATAAAGGAATTTCACGAGGAAACACCAATCCAGACTTGTCGCGAAAATTGATCAAATGGTGCAACGGATAAAATCCGGTGCAGTGCCTAACAAACAGAACGTACATGTCCTGTTTTCATGCTGACAGGTCGTCTACCAACCCAGACAAATCCCTCAACAAACTCGTGGTCGTGAACTTCAAGAACAGTCTTACAATGAGGAAAAAGGTGCAAGGGAAAATAGTGACTGATAAAATAAACACAAATGAACAAGAAAGAATTATCAAACGGCACAACATATAAAACTCCGGTGTTGTACCAAACAACCATAACGGTCATGCCCCACCGTCATACTGACACGTCGACTACCATCCCCGGACAAGTCCCTTTACAAAAGCACGGTCATTAATTTCAAGAAAATTCCTACAATGTCGAAGGGAAGAAGAGCGAATGCAGACTGACGAAATTTCAAACAAAAAAAGGCACAAATGAACAAAAAGAATTATCAAATTGCGTGCCGGATAAAACCCCAGCGCAGGCTCTTAACCAACAAAACGTAGTGCATATCCCGCCGCCATGCTGACACGTCGACTACCAACCCAGACAAGTCCCTTTACAGCGCCTCAACCGACAACTGCACGAAAACGCAACGAGGCTGAAAGCACTGTGCTCAGCGTCTTCACCCCTTAACCCCTTCGCCCACTCCCACCCCACCCCACCCCTCCTCTCTCCTCCGGCGCGAAGCAAGACAGCAAAGGCCTGTCGGCTCACAAAGAATCTCAGCCGACTCCCCCCACCCCAGACATCGTTTCCGGAAGCGTGTTTTATTATCCGCTTCTCGCTGGAACGTGACCGAACTACGGTACTTCCGGTTTTTACTAGAGCCACGTTTTATTGCCCTCGCCCGCCGACGCCGGGGCGTACGAGGCACAGTGGGTAAAACCTAACCGACTGTACACAAAAATGATTTTTTTTTCTTTTCGAAATGCTTCTCAATCAGAAGATTTTTTAAAAAAATGACCGTTATAAAATTATGCCAATTTAGTACATCAAACTGCTTTCAACAAATTTCAATGAAATTATATACAAATTTAAATATCAATAGTAATATCTTTTGAAATTGTGAAATACAATAAATATGACTGAAGTTCAAAGTTCAAGCATATAAATAAGTTCCATGGAAATGAATATTTCTCACAAATTGCAATAATGATTTCAAAAATTTCAATAATAGGTTGTAAGTAGAAAACTAAAATTCCATAATAATATAATATAGTACTAATGAAATAAAACAAACTCAACAGGCAGAACACAAAACTGATTCTTTCGAAATGCTTCTCAACCAGAATATTTACGTGTGTATATATATATATATATATATATATGTATATGTGGTGTGTGTGTGTGTGTGTGTGTGTGGTGTGTGTGTGTGTGTGTGTGATACCTTATTGCCTTTTATATGGATCTGTAAATACGCAATATAACATACCTGGATAGAGGCCATTATGGTTACGAGGAATATACGAAAACATTGAATAATTCTAAATGTTCTCTTATGGAGGAAAATGTTAGAAGACAAACATCGACAAGAGACAAGAGAAAAAGAGACAAGTTAACATCTAGTTAATTCATAAATAATTAAAACTCAATCGTTAAAATTAGGTTAAAAATAAAATCTTATATGAACCACGGGTGTATTCTGGTTCTAATGTCCGAACCGGATGGTTTTTTGTTATGAATTATTTTATTTGTGTTAAAAATTATATTATCTGCATTTAATTTTTATATTTATACCCTATTAATACATATTTGAAATCATTACGGCAAATTCTTTGATATGATCATCATAGAATTTGTTTATTTTAACTGTCCACTATTGTCATATATACTCGTATTGACCAACTTCAAAAGGTATTTGTATTGTTATTTCAATTCTCATATAATTTCATAATTTGTTAAAAGTAGTTTGTTACTACAAATAGTCGTTATTTAATAAGTCATTTTTATTTCATGTTCACTTTGGTATAGTAAACATCTGAAGAAAACCCAAACCATAAGTTAAAAGGTTGCGAACAAATATAATTAATCTGTTCATCTGATCATGCTTGAATATATAAAAGTATTTTAACAGACATGAGAGCATTTTTTTAATAAGTAATTTCGCAATACTACAGTTTTTTCAGCAAGTATGTTAAACCGTCAAGTTTCTGAAAATTATTTCTTCTATTTCTATAAAAAAATCTTGAAACGTTATATTATTAAAATTGTTTTGAATCTTAGAGTGCGTATATTTGTGACTTCTATGTAAACACAATTTGCAAAACATTTGATTAAAATCATGATCATTTCTCCATGAATAATACTCAAATTCGTAATATGTGTCTACTTATGACCGATCTGTGATTTGAAACCTGTAATATTGTTTTAATTTTTTTTAAATTGCTAATGACTCAATTTTATAGTATGTGCTTTGCATTATTGCCCGTGAAAATACAGTCGCAAGGGAAAGTATTTCCATAGCAGATTTTAAAAATGAGCTAATATACGATGTGAAAGCTAAAGTTGCACAAAATCGGTGACACTTTGTTTTTAAAAATATGAAAAATACATTTTCTTATAAGGAATTCCCTTAAATTCAAATTCTGTTAACATATCGATGTTGAACTACGACTGAATATTTTTAAAAAAATGACTAACAGAAAGGCGAAATTTGAATATCCCGCCCATTTTAAAGCGTTTTATGAAACTTTTCTTCCTCTCAGAAATGTGTAGTTTCTTTTCCTGGAACTACAGTTGACCGGAAGCGAAAATTGAATTAGATCACGTAATTGAAGAATCCGAACCGAAATGTTAAGCGACGTTTTCACAAGTCAAATTTAACACTAAACATTCCCTTCTTGAATAGTCTTGAAAGGATATATTATTGAAATTCCTAGTTTAATGTTTCTTCTATTTACCTACCACCCACTCTTATCACATTTTCTATATTAGTTAAAATATTTAGTCCTCATTTCCAACAAAACATGGTAGAATATTATAACATATTTCAATCGTCCTAGCGTCAATGAAAAGTCCTATCATGAAAAATAGTTACTTTTTCCCTCTAACAATCATTTTAAAAACAAATTTTCTCTATTTTTATAATTTTAATTTCCTCTACGTTTAAATATATTTGTAATATAATATTTTATTTTTATTCTTTGAATTTAATTTTTATTTTATTTTTTTACTTGTGGCTTTTGAGTTTAACTCGAATATAGGAATCAAAATTAATCATTATTATTTCGCAGTAATTTTTCTTTGTTTTATAATTAAATATATCGTATTTTTCTTACATTTTATGTCTATTTTTATTTTATTTTTAATATTTCGTTGTTTTTTCCCCATGCTTCTCGGTGCACTTCGGGCCAGTGTGCCGAGGAGCAGTGAAGCTGCAGTGGCGCCTCCTCCACACTCCACCCCGTGAGTGTGGACACTTTAAAAACTCCACAGCCACACGCTCTCGGCAGGCGGTGGAGAAAACGCGACTCGTTTAACGACAAAGGCCCGCGCCGCGCTCTTCATCTCTTCTTAATGAATTTTAAAGGGCGTTGTTTTACTTAGGGCGCGAAAAGAGACGCGCCGGGGCCTAGGCGGCGGGGCAAAAGAGAGCGAGAAAGTGAGATCCGATGGTCGGGGAGGGAAGGGGGAGGGGGCACGTCGGAGAGGCAACGGGAGAATAGATGTAAATCGAGGTGAGGAATAAATTAAGGAATATAAGGCTGGAAAGAAAGATTGGATGGGCGGGGCAGTGGCGGCGGAGGAAAAAGGAAGTACGAAAGTGAGACTCAAAAGACGGGGAATAAAAGGGGAATGTTGGAGAGACAACAGGAGAATAGATGCAAATCAAGGCGGGGATTGAGTTAAGGAATGTGTGGTTGGAAAGAAAGAATAGGTGGGCTTGGTGACAGAGGAAATGAAAGTACGAAAGATAGATTCGAAGGTTTGTGGTATAACGGTTAGCGTATCGGGCAACTATACCCAAGTTTGTGGGTTTAAAGACGATAGAAGCCGTGGAGTTTTAAGGGCGCTTTCTGTTGGCGGGAAAGTAAAGGCGGCTGTTCCATGATGTAGATTTACTGCGTGTAAAAAGCTCCTCAAGCTTAAAATATGCCTCTGAACTACATTAAATTCGCCTGTCGACGCCCAGGTATTCCCCTTCTTCTCCTGATGGCATGCTACTTACCAAGTAGAATAAGCCATCATTAAATTGAAGATCGGGAAACAAAAGGGTTAGTATCAATCGGGGCGAAGTATGAGTCAATCCTCGTGCAATAAATTTCTTATGCCGTCACTATTTGGTTTGTTATCTTCAAATAACTTTCACAAATTCGCATAAATATTTCTGAAACATTACGTATTAGCAATGGAAAGCTACTTAGTGTGGAAGTCTCAGTTTGAAATATTTTATCTGTATAAATGACATTTATTATTTCATTGGAAACAACTAATTAAATATTATCTTATAATCATTTATTTACCCTCAGTAAATTGCCGGATACAATTATATTTACTACTTCCAGTAAATCTCGGTAATTATATGGTGTAAATTGAAAGCGGGTTTGCTACTAGACAAAGTAGAGAGAGTGAGAGAAAGACAAAGTAGAGAGAGTCTGATTATATATACTACGAGGGGGAAGTGGGAAGGCCAGTCCTAAATAAATCGCCTGTAGAAATGTAAAGGCGAAATGATGAGAGGGATGGGGAAGGGAAGAGAGAAAAATAAGAGAGTAATTCTGAAGAAGAAAGAAAAATTACATTGAATATGAAATAAAAAATTACGGAACTGAAGAACATGATATCTACGTGGTTTCTCCATAAATGTAAGAATGTGTAAAGCAGTACAGTTTGTTAAAACTGGATCTGACCAAAAGAAGGAAAATCTAGGTGAAAAAACTAAAAGTGAGGAATGACTCAGAAGGAAAGAGGTTATTGCTCTGAGTCTGAAAGAGAAAGGAATGGAAGTAAAGGGAACAGAAAAAGGAAGGTCAGGAAAAATTTAAAAGAAGTGTTAACGCGATGCGTGGGAATAATTTATGGTGCGGCTAAGTGAAATGAGATATCTGAGAGAAAACGTGACGGGAAGACATTGTCAGAGACTTATCGAAAGAGGTCCAAAAATGAACACGTGTGTTAGAAATCTGAACGATAAATCAATGTAATAGAAATGGATAGGGGAGGGAGAGGAATAAAGATTACATGAAATGTGGTCAAGTGAGCGCGGGAGAGAATATGAGTAGAAATGAAGGTGTTGGATTGAATGTGAGGGCTTGTGAGAAAGAGAAGGAGCGAGAGGGACACATAGACAATGAGAATGCGCATGATTCGCAATAAAAAGATAAAGAGAGAAAATGCAGCGGGTAGAGGAGAAAGGGTAGATAAGATTGCTGGTGAATGGTAGGATAAAAACAAGGCACATTTGCGAAAAGAGAACGTAGCGGAATAAAAGAGAAAGAAAGGGGAGAGAGAAGAATAAAAGAATGAAAAAGTGTGTGTGTGTGTGTGTGTGTGACAGAGAGAGAGAGAGAGAGAGAGAGAGAGAGAGAGAGAGAGGAAAAGAAAGAGAAGAGAGGAGACGTGAAATTGCAAGGGAACGGCAGGAAAAAGATAATGCAAGCAGTCGAAAGGAAAAATAATGGAATGAAAGTGCGAGAAACAGGAAGTGGGACGATAATGAGTCGAGTGAGATTAGCTAATGACAGAAGTATTAGAAGGGGCAAACACGCGGCTCTAACGAAATGGAAGTAAGTGTGTGTGTGTGAATGAGAGAGAGAGAGAGAGAGAGAGAGAGAGAGAGAGAGAGAGAGAAGGGAGAGAATGGAAATGAAGGAAAGCGAAATTGACGGAATGCAAGTGCAAGAAAGATGACATGGGAAAAGGAGAAAGAAACGGTGAGATTTCAAGCGAATGGCAGAAGAAGCAGAACGCGAAAGTAAGGGAAGGAAAGTGGGCGTGGGAGAGACGGGGAGGGCGCGAAGGCAAGTGGGTGGCGGGGGCGCGGGCGAAGAGCCTCTCGCCAATTCTTGAGGAACGTGCTTGGAATGCGCCTAGGGGAGCCGCCGCCCGCTTTTTACACTCTTTTACCCCTCGGCGGGGTCGGGGGCGGGGCGGGCTCCGGGACGCCACGCAACGCCCAGGGCTGCCAAAGGAATGGTCGCTCGCCTCACGTGGCACACACTGTACTGTGTGGTTCAATGGAAAGTCCGCTCTCCGTACTGTGATTTTCAAGATAAATGTTATAAACTTCTAGATAACGTAGTGAGAGTTGGGCTCCGGGACGCCGCGCAATGCCCAGGGTTGACAAAGGAATGGCCGATCGCCTCACGTGGCACACACTGTACTGTGTGGTTCAATGGAAAGCCCGCTCTCCGTACTGTGATTTTCAGGATAAATGTTATAAACTTCTAGATAACGTAGAGAGAGTTGGGCTCCGGGACGCCTCGCAATGCCCAGGGCTGCCAAAGGAATGGCCGCTCGCCTCACGTGGCACACACTGTACTGTGCGGTTGAATGGAAAGCCCGCTCTCCGTACTGTGATTTTCAGGATAAATGTTATAAACTTCTAGATCACGTAGAGTTGAAATTTATCACGTTTAGTGAGTGGATATTGGTTTATTAATTGACTAGCGTTTTCACGTGATATTGCCATTCGTCCCGTATGTGTATTGCATGCTCTAATTGCAAGATGTTGAGGTGATATCTCTCCGCTGGTTGGTGAGATCTCATGTCGGCTTGGGAGGTTTCCCCAACCAGGTATTTCCCGCCAGTGAGTCATTGCCACAGCCGGGAAAAACTCAAAGCTCCCGACCCGTATCCTGACATGCAATAGTGTAGTACATGTAAGTGTGTCTGAAAGGGGTGAGAATAGATCACGGAAGAGAAAGAAAATATCGTGGGCGGTCGATGTCCCGTTTGTTTGGGTACTTCTTTGGCTTTCGCCTGGTGTTGATCGGAGAAACAATGGATCGATGCAGCGGGCCGCTAGAAATCTTCTACAAACACCGGCTGAATACGACACAGCTGTGTAGCTCAAGTCGAAAATTTTGCCAGCGTCGAGACGGGACCCGCTTTACCTTCCGGTTATAGGCAATGCATTGGCATCAGATCAGGTATACCGGTAATTTTCTAACGTAATGCGCAGCAAACAATATAACGATTTATTCAATATTATTTTTTATTATTATAATTTTATTATTATTATTATTATTATTATTATTATTATTATTATTATTATTATTATGTAATGTAACATTACATAAAACGAATATTTTATTTACTCCCAATGTCCTGGGTTATAAGACAACATTAGAACACGCATGACAGACACTAAGTTGTTGATTACTTCTTTTTGTTGGATTTTTGTCTTTTACGAGATGTTCTTGACCAAACATCTGAGAACTGGTCCTTGGATTAGCTAGCTATTGTTAAATAATTATTTAAAGAAACATTTCGATTCACATGATTTCCTTAAACGTTTTTATTGAATTTTGTTTTGCAATGACAGTCAGTACGAAGTTCAGGAGTGAAGCTCTTGAGTGGATTGGTCGACTAATTTTGTACGAAGCAATGTGTGAAGAGGGTTACGTGTTGTCACAGCTCTGATAGAAATTTTATTAGCTGAAATCTTCATCCGAGGTTATTGAGATCATAATCCTGAAAACAATCATTGGGGGAAGATTAAAAGTGTTTAGAAAAAAATGCGGAAGTTGAGTCACGAAAATGTAAGAAATATTGTATCCTTATCTAATGTCAGAAAGATATTAGTGAAATGTTTGTTTCTTAGGCGGTAGAGTGGGGGTTGATTAGTTCCCATTTCGTGACTGCTCGTTGTACGTGATTTACATTATTTTAGGAATCATGTGCCAGTTGTTTAATCATGAAAATACTTGTTTCAATTGCAAAGTCGTTGTAAGGTGTTTTATTGCTGACAAACCAAAGGGCATTTACTGTTATTCTGAAGCTTTTGTTCTCAACTATTTGTATTTGTTGTGAATATAAATGCTGAAATCCATTCAGGGCGTGCGAAAATATCGAGTAAAGAATAGATTTGTACATAGTTGAAGAGGAATACAATTTTAAGAAGGATCTGTGGATCTGAGAATTGGACGTAAAATAGCTTATCGTCACTGGTGACAATTACATGTGATGAGATGTGTCTGATCTTGTATCCATGAGAACGCTGAGTTAACGAATACATTAATTTAATGGAGACCGATGAATGATAAGAGTCCAGGAATAAAGGGAGAGGAAAGACAGGATACCTTAAAGTAAATACTTTAGCTATTGATTTACTTGAATTTATTATTAATTTTCCGTGATTTTGACCAATTTATTTTAGGCGACATTGAATTACACAACACTGAATTTTAATTTCGGTTTGAATTAAAAAATCAAGTATCGTCTGCAAAAAAGTTGTGTTAGCTGTGTTACTGGTAGGAATATCTGTGACGTACAAATTAAATAAGAATAGAGTAAATAATATTCCTTGAGAAACACCAGCATGAGCAGCTCGAGGTGAAGAAATAAAAGTCTTAAGAGATACAGTGAACGTGAGATTCAACAGAAAACGCGAAATAATTTTATATAGATAAAATAATATTCCAAGTTTTCTTAATTTGAATTTCAATACACCGTCTCACACTCGATCAAACGCTTGAGCGACATCTGCGAATGTAAGTAGGTGAAAACCAGATTAGTAAGACAGTGAATTTATTCTTTAATTTGTATGAAAATTGAGAAGACGAGGTGTTCTCTCTGAAGTCAAATCGGAAAGAAGGAAGTAAGTTGCTTTCGACAATCATTAAGATTTAAATAATTTAGAAGCTTTCGAAGATACAATGTATTACTTCGTGGCTATTGTTGACTTTCCACTGCACTATCCCCTACCTTTCGCGAGAATCAAACCCACAATCTCAGTACGAAATAAACCTCAATAAACCTCATTTATCTGAACCAGTCGAATCAGCAGTAAGAGGGTAGTTGATGTTTTAATAAGCTACAAAGGAACATGATTTTCACAGAATATTATTGTTTGTAGGTTAGTTTAGGACGTGTAAAGCTGACAAATATCACAATATCTGCATTATTGCTGTCCAGAATCTACACGGGATATGAAGAAAATCGATTTACGAAATATCTCCACAAAAAGACATTTTAGTTTTAATTTAAATGTACGAAGAAATATTGAATGTTATTTACGAAACGCATACAGTTCTAGGCAGAATATAATTCAAGATAGATTATGTTGCTTATAATTTTGTTTCATCTTCATTGTGTGACGGGGGAACATACACTAACCTGTCATGTACGGTGCAACTTTTTGGCCCTTTTAACTAGTTCTGCTTCTGTTGTGCTACAAAATAAGCTACTTCAAGGCCATTGAGAAAGTGAAAATCGAATGTGGTAAAGCAATTACTGTCAAAATCATATGCCCTTTACTGTCTCTTCTTTATCTAAGCCATGCCTACATGTTTTTTTTTATGTTAGAAGAACTGCCCAGATCGTACACCAGTAAAAATTAAAGTGAAATTTTCTCAATATTACTTGATTTTCTTGTCCATTAAAGTCAGTCTGCCAGTAAGATGCGATTTCATCTAAAGAAATGCTAAATTAGTTTGACAGTAGATAATAGGAAATTAGCTTTAATTCTTTTATGTCAGTATGTGCCCTGTTAACGTGTACCTTGTATTACCGCTCAAGTTTTCGTGACCAATAGCCAACCTTCCTCCTCTCTGGTTGAAGGTACAAGTTCGCAGCTAGCACCAATAATATTCCATACACATACACATTGACGCGTAATAATAAATTGTTGCTTTTGATGAGAACACCTGTTCGTATTTTTCGGTTCAGACCCTTCACAGAAGATACCTGGAACTCTTCAGAAAGTTAGAACGCAAATTATTGAGTATGTTGTGACTGATTCTTCAGAGATTGGCATTGCTTCATAAAATGTAGTGGTTGATTCCGAAATTAATACCCACCCCTCTACCAGCATTTTTCAACCGGTCGTTCAACCAACGTTGCGGGCACATTACCGGTATTGGGTCTCCTCTGCATATTCTCATCGTCAAATTTTGGCATGTTCCCATTTGGCAAATTCAATAGTTCCTCGAGAAATACAAGAATTCGACTGTCTTTTTTGGACACACATCCCCCACCTCGTCCGTCCCCCAACTCACGGCCTGTGCAGCGTTTCTGTTTTGTTCGCGCCTCACGCGCCAGCCGTCTCCGCCCCCGTCCCGCCC
>BOPP01000114.1:783400-794438 GCA_017312745.1 Gryllus bimaculatus
CCGCCGCCGCTCCCGCTCTCATTGGAGTCTGCCGGCAGCGGCGGCCGACACCGCTTCATTTTAAGGGGGATGGCTTCATTTAGAAAAATTACCGCGCCCCGCTTAAAGAAACAAAGCCAAGAGTAGTACAGTGGTGCCAACAGCGGATCCCGGAAATGCAAATGTGCAGTGGGCACGTATGCAAAAGCGCATGAATGCACTCGTATAATCAAGTAAAGCATATAGCTAGAGCACCCAATGGGAAGCCCACAACACTCTTAAAGCAACTATAATTTTTTTTTGATAAAATAAAATTAAAATGTAAATTATTAGGCCTTTGAAGAAGGCACTGGAAGACCGAAGTAGCAGTTAAGAAAACGACAAGAAGAAGGAGATGATGTAAATTATTTTATGAAGTTGCAGCTTCTTAGCAATACGAAATTTCGTTTAACTTTCGGGAAATTCGTTTTAAAAAATGGTGGACACCGGGCGGTGATTATTTAAAATTCCTAATGGTATATGTACCTATTGTTTATTATTTGAATATCAAACTTTTAAATTGCAGAGGGTGTAATTTTATTTTCCTATCTATTTTAATTACTCCTATAGTTCAGTATTCTCGTATTTTTTCTTCGTAAAATGTTATTTTGATATTATTTTATGTCGAGCCTGTCCCAGCTGAGAGATACCTGGAGGTGAATTACCCTGAAAAGCAACGTGGAAGTAGACGCTGAATCTCACGATCTAGTGGGGGATTAGGATTGATTAATTAGGGCGCGTCAACTGCTAACGTCATTAGTCCCGTAAGTTAAGTACTTCTTTTCCTGGGAAGGTGGCATCCAGCTGTCCTCGATGGATGGTGAGATCAGGCGCCAACCTACCGTCAACCACATATCTCCCACCAGCGGAAAGAGGAAGGAAAGATCGCGCGCGGTCTTTGTGACTCGTTTCTTAGCTATTGCTACGGCGTTCGCCTGGTGTTGATCATAGAAACAAAGGAAGACTGTCGATAACCGCAGCTGGCCGCTAGAACTCTCCTCCAGACAACGATAGATCTCGACATTGTCTAAAACCTCGAACTAGCTAGTGTCGAAAATCCTGTCGAGACTCAAAACTAGGACCTGCCAGTCAGAGACACTGCAGACACATCAGTTGCACTGAGACACCTATTCATGTTCTAGTACGTGAGGAACCTCGCCACGTTCGTATACTCAATCACTACACTAACTGCACTGATGATCATAGCAGATACCGTTCCGGGAAACATCTATTAATAATGTAAAATATATTAACTTTTCAATAGTACCAAGTAGTGATGCGATTTCGATAATAAAACATCAATGTTAGCAATCATCGAACATCAAAATTAAAACATCCATGTTAAAAATTCATCGAGTATAAACTTTCAATGTTTTTCAACATCGATGTTCTTAGATCGGGGTAGTAACCTCTTAACATTAAATTCTTGTGCATTAAAATTTAATTTGACAGTGTTCGTGCTTATGTTCGTGACCCTACACCCACAGCGTATTTGTTGACCATATCTCAGTGTGAGGAATGAAAATGAAGAAAGCGGAAATTCAATGGCATGGAAGTCATTTCGAGCGAGGGAGTTTGATCGATGAAGGTAGTGCAAACAGCGCTCTTTTGGTTCCTACACATGAACTGTTACCATCAGTTATAATTTCGTATTTTAACTTTTACATTACTGTGATCATGAGAATTTTTTCATTCAGAAACAGAACATTGCAAAAACACATCGGTGTTAATACATAAATGTTTAAAACTTTGATGTTTGTACAAAAAACTCGACATCAATGTCGCGTTCGTTGTACCAAGCTGGTGTCAATTTAAAATGACAATTTCTTGGGACAATAGAGGTGGAGAAAACATCGTGTGTAGTGCTGAACAAGATATGTGAGAATCATATACAAGCTTTCTTCTAGCCAGGGAGAATCGATTAAAATTTTTGTTTTCTCGGAATTCATGCAGCCTGTTGCGTCTGTTTTCTTTCTCTTTTTGTAGAAAATTTATTACTAGTGTTTTTTAATCTGACGAGGAAGGCATCCCAGTGAAGAAAGACTGTGCATAGTAACTCATGGAAATAAAGAAGAAAAAATGTAACTTCTTTTAGTTGACACGTACAATTTGCGTCCTATGCTTTGACTGATTTCTGCGAACTGAAATGATTGGTTCTGTACCAGAGGTGCCTAATCCACGAAGTCGTGAAGACCCATATTCCTTTAAAGTATGGGTATGAACGATGCCATAATTCTTTATGCTTGTGAATGAATGAATTGGCTCAAGCAGTTTGAGCCAATAAACTATTCATTCATTGACAAGGATTAAAAAGTTTGGCACTTATGCAACTGATAGTTCAGAGCCACACTCTAGAGAAAAAGTGCCTTCACAACCTACTGGGTTAGGCAACTCTATCACTGATCCACTCAAATACCAGTGCATATCCGTGACGGCCGAAATCAAACCGAAGAGCGAGCTTATTGGCTTGATTCTTGCCGCTAATAAAGACATGTATTTTTGCGGGTACCCAGAGAACTATTGTCCGAATAATATTTTTGTCTAATTAACAGCTTACGGCTGAGATGGGAGAGGAAGATCATATACCCAATCAGAGAGTGAATGTCAGAGTTTCTGATACTTATTAGGGAAAAACAAAATGAATAGCGCGAAGCGACTGAAAATTGAAGAGCGCCATGACGTCTTTGATCTTGCATCGTGTGTGCGATTCTGTGTCGTCTAATGCTATATGCTCATGTGGCGATTTGTATCTTGCTACTGCCGCTATGGTGATCTGATGTGAGAATGACCTGCCGACCACGTGTCTGCTGCCCTAGTAAGTGGTACCCCACCCCCAGCTGCCTAATAGAAATACTATTCGCGCAATGTGTGAACTAAACGATGGACCAAAAAATAAATTGCAAACTAATTGAAGGAAAATGCATTTACGTAACTGCAACATGAAGTTATCAATTTATTACATATTTTGTGTACGGTTAAAACATTTTTAGTTTTTGGTACTAGGCAAGGGTGTATATTTAATACCCTTGCCTAATTTTGTATAATGTATAATATACATTTTCTGGCTATTTGGCCCATTTGCTTACGCTCCGAACGTACTACAACTTTTCACTACATTGACAGATATTAAAATAAGATTTTAACCAGTATTCCAGTAGATCTGGTAAGAGAACACTCCGAGTTTCTAAGAATCGATTACGTAAGCCGGCGGTTTCAAATTACTTCTTAAACCAATATACGATTAGTATGAAAGACAAAACTATTTCTGGGGGGTTAAGAAATGTTTTAATTATACAAGCCACGATGAAATAGTACCTCCTTATCTAAAGGAGCATGGCGGAAAAAAACCTACCCTGGGTTTGGTCGCTGATCTCTACCTATTGGTGCGTAACAGTTAATATAAAAGCAACACATGTTCATAAGTAAATTCGGTAGAGTAACTCTTAAAATCCACACTTGCGTTGTAAGCAAAAACGACACAAAGATAATCCCTGATGGTTTCGATGGTGTACATGGATCGTAATTAGTGTTACCGGCAAGTTCGAAATCAGTCAAAACGTCGGCTGAAAAGAACCTTAATATGTTTTCTTTGCGAAAGAAATATGTAAAGGCAACTGTAGATGTCGCAGATTTGTGACGTGTCTAAAGATCTCAAACCTAATTGACAACGCTGAGGCAAATAAAAATGTAGATTTCAACCGACTTGCAAGTTAGGTTTACGAAACCTGAAAGTTGTAAACAACTTCAGAAACAACACATTATCTTCTATGGTTATTGGAGTGTTATGTATACAAATCCCCTTAAGCTTATTTATACAAGCATACAAATATTGTAAAAACGTCTAATGTAGGTTAATAAACCTTTGAAGACATGCGTAACTTTGATGTGGTTACATTATTATTTTGATTTTAAAGGTGTCTTTGTTATATGAATTTGAAAGTGGAGATGAAAGAACCTATCACACCAACGAAAAAAACATTGTTTAAAGTTAATTGTATTTCTTTGTTTTCTGTCAGTATTTTTATTTTTGTCTTTAAAGTCGACTTTTTGCCCTCCATCTCAGACCTACCTCACTGAGCAGTTAAACGTCAAGTGGGCTTAGAGCTTTCCTAAATGTCTGATGGGACTGCGGGAGTAGCTCTCACCTGTAGAGTAGCTGGCATTAAAGAAAGGGCGGATAAGGGACCTTTTAGAAGATTCTCCAAAAGAACATCGCCAATTATCGTAAATTATTTTAAAGTTCATAATCCTTGGTTTCACGCCGGAGTACTTCCTCTGCCAGAAAAATGAAGGAAGAAATAAAAGAAGTTCTATGAAGGCGAGAGAATATTTCTGAAATCTTTTGAAGTGTGCCTTAACTATTTTTGTAACTGTGGTATATTACTTTGATTTCTATTTTAATTAAGAAGATATTGTTAATTCACTTTTAGGTTTTGGGTCTTTCACTTATAGATTGGGTTAAAATTTATTTCTTAAAGGTTTCAAAACATTGAACTACTGTTGAATTTGTATTCCCATATGCCTCTTTTTGAATTTATTTTCTGTGTATCTTACATGTTTTCCCCTTTTTAAATATCATAAATTAGAAATCATACTACTTTATATTTTTTCTTGTGATACCTCATTATACTGGGTAGATTTTCTAAATAGGAAACGCAAAATTTGGATCACTTTTTAAATAGTGAGTTAGATTTTTATACATTTTTTTCTAAGACAATACACGAATGATTACTCATAAATCATTTTCCTTCCCTATATCTTGGAGTTCTCTTTGATAAAAGACTTACATGGCAGCAACATATAAAACACCGAAGCGACTATTAGAGTCCACCAATTATTTCCGATTCTCAAAAAACCATTCCCCCTTCAACTACTATGTTGCTATTCACCTCTTTATAAAGCAATACACACATACTTTCCTATGTTTCTCAAGTCTGGGCTGCCGCTGTCAAAAAAAAAAATCAAATTTTCTAAAATAGGTCCGTACTTATTCATTCAAATAGATTTTTGTGTTTTTATTGAGTCATTCAAATAGAGAGTTCAGTTTCCAACTTATTAATCTTTTAATTGCTCTTTCCAATATTGTGTGCCAACTATTACCTCTCACTCTTAGAATCCAAATCACGAAATTTACAAACATCTCATAACTGAACTCAAGTTATCCCATTTCATTATTTACGGCACTTCCATTAACCATGACCATATTTGGGAATCAAGAAAACAAAACATCATTCCATTATTTTTGTCACATCTAGCAACCAAACCATGGTTCTTTTAATGATAGTGACAAAACATTTGTAAATATCTAACAAGTACAAAATGATTAATTCCTTTTTATCTATAAATTCTGAAGTAATTCGTCTACTTTCCTCTCAAAAACTTACATAATTAGGAAATATTCCGCTCCTGTTTGTATCACACATTCAATCCAGCACACTTTGACATTAAGACATACAATTTACTGTTGAGTTTCGGGTGCAAAACCCCTTTAGGAAGTGAAACATTACAATTCAAAAGCCAGAACCTCTACTACTTTCTCATTTTCTCCTGAATGGATTTCAAATTGCTCAAGTGATTTACTCTTTAGAACGGGCACGCCTTCTTCTACCCTCCCCCCCACCCCCAATATCAGTTTCCATTTTCTCCTATCTCCTTCCTTCTCTCTCTCTCTCTCTCTTTGTCTGTCTACATCTATCTGTCTCGTTCGGCGCTTCCGTCTTCATCGACGGTGCATCTCGCAGCTGCAGCTTCCGGTCGCGTGGCAGCGCCACCGCCGCCGTCGCTCCGCAGACCCACTTCCGCGTTTCTTTTGTTTATAAACAAGCGACGATCGCGCCGCGCCGCCGGCTGTCTCAGACTGCCCCCACCCCCACTTCCTCCTCCTCCTCCTCCTCCTCCTCCTCGTCTGCCTCCGCCTCCCTCCTCGAGCGAGTTTTTGAAAAGGACTCAGCTCTTTTCTAACGGCGGAGGAAGAAAGATGGTGAATGAGACGGAGAGACGGACGGAAAGAAAGAAGGAAAGAGTCGAGGTTGTACGGGAGAACGGCAGAGAAGAAGAGAGTGAGAGGGAGAGGGAGGTGTTGGTGGGAGAAAGAAAGAAGGTTCATTCGTTACGCTGATGAAGAGGGTCGCAGTATTAAATATTCCAGACTTGGTGCTAGAACGGGAGGGAAGGGGTAGTTGGGTGATGGAGACGGAGAGGGGCAGGGGGAGATGACGGCTGTCGCTTTTAAAGAAGACCTTCTGGCGTATTTTTCGCGCAATCGGGTGCAGTAGCACGCGTTAAGATGCAATCGTGTCCCTTGCCATGTCAACAGGGCGGTTTGATCATCGTGAAGGTGAAGTGCCATTTTTGCAATGAGCCGATAATCTCTACTTCAACCACATTGCGTCAAATATTTAGATATGATTCTCATTCATTATATAAAATTATTATATGATTATATAAAAATTAAATGTAATTCGTTGCTCTCTCAGTTCTAAACTATTACCATTTTAGAATTCTTCAGGGTAACGTAGCCAAGATATTGACTTCATTAGGCCAGTTTTCAAAATTTTAATATTTCTTATTTATTTGTTATGTATCTTAAGTGAATGAATTTTCTCATCACTTAAGCTGATATTGAGGCAAAGCAGGTACACATTACATTTTACTATGTAATATGAAAACTGCTGCAGAAATGAATTGGGCTCGTAATTATAAATGTTTATTATAAAAATTCTGTTTGATGCTAAAAGGTTTGAATCATAAATCAGAACGTTGAAGTAGTGTTACGTATTTATATCTAGTTATGCAGTTAAAACGCTTCAAGATATTTTCTGTAGCTTCATGTATTACATTGACCATTAACTCTATTCTTCTACCTCACAAATATTTATATAATTCAATTTTTGTACATGTTATTTGCTTCATATTCATTTTATGCTAAGTAAATGTTACAATATTTATATTCAAAATATTAAGGGTTTTCATTTAGTAAGAAACTTTACGTTCTACTCAACAAATTTCATGATTTTTCATTTAAAGGAAAGGTAGATCAGAAAGAATGTATAGTACAAAGAAAGGTGTTATCACTTGCTGTTTTTTACTATAGAATTTTACTTATAGAATTAAACGCTACATTTTAATAAAAGCATAAACTTAAAAGAATGAGCTCGTTACCGTATGTCTTGATTACCTAATTTTGAAAACCACCTACAGCAAAGTTAGAACGCAATACAAGAATATCATTACATCATGGGTGTGCCCTGAGGTCACACTCAGAACCACTCCAATTACAACCGGATATCTTCGGAAATTAAATTTTTGCGAGTATAGTTCCACCTAGCACAAATCAGAAAAAACGTTTCAGACAAAACTTATGTATTTTTGTCCATAGAATCTGAATCTGAAATAAAACATGGAGGTTTCTATTTAAGATTTCAATGTTGCCCACTGCCCCACCCGCTGGGAACAGGGGATCCTGATTTTAGGATAAAATGATTCCCCCTTCGAAACTGTTAAGATTTGGTCTCGGCTCAATTTTTCGTACATCGCGTATTTTTTGAGTTATTTCAAGTTGTCAAGTTAAATGCTACATCCTGTATATTTCATTAATTTCAATCCGAATTAACGCACAAACCCGTTAAAAAAATTGTACATGGCATTTTTTAAAGAGCTAATTTTGTTCAACAGACTTTCTCTGAGGCAAAAATTCCTATCTTCAATTTTGTAGTTTTAAACTGTGCTCTTTAAAATCCCCCCTCAAAAAAAAAAAGCAAAAAATGGGACAAGCCCCAAACTCTTATTACATAAGTGAAGGAAATTTAAAGGCAAACTTTGGAGCGTTTTATGATTTTTTTGTTTGTTTTACATTTGTATTGCAAAATAAACAAAAAGTACTTTTTTCCCTTCAAAAAATTATACATGACTTTTTTTGAAGAGCTAAGTTTGTACAACACACTTCGTCTGAGACAAAAATCTCTGTATCCAATTTAGGGATGTCGACGAAACTGAAGCCCGCACCATTCTCTTAAATGTATTTGCACTATTTAACAACAAAATTTAATCAAACAATTTGGTACTATTTTTTGTAAATTTTGAAAATGTAAGGTAAGTAAATTTTTATGTGAAGTACCCCCCGAAATTAAAATTTCGGTTTCAATTTCCAACGTCCGCGAAATCAGCTTCAACGATTGACGAATAACAATTGTGGGGAAAATCACCTGAACGTTTTATACGCTAGCGTTGTGCACGGGCAGACAGACAGACATGTTTTGCCGTCATTCGATTTTTCTTGAAACGAAGAACCCACAAAACATGGATTCTGGCTACACCACGTGTTAGAAGTTATTTTCTATATTTAGCAACTGGATTTATCCACATTTTCGTTACCAGGGACCTGCAATAAGAGTTTTTGTTTCGAAAATTCGCCATTTTCCGGCGAACGATTAAAATTTGCAGTGATTATAATTTTCACACGCATTACGTCTTTAAGCTAAGGTGGATAGTAGGTATATACTATAGTAGTCCATTAAAATAGCTATAAACAGATACGGAAATATAAGGCATGTAAGTATTCTATATTTGAATTACATTTTCAGAAATATGTTTAATTGTGTGTTTACAAAAAATAGTGGTTGTATTCTCGAATTTGTAACATTTCCTCAGTTCACACGTTTTGGAGAATAAGAACGACACGTCATGATATTTTTAAGATTTTCGATTTTCCATATGGTGTAGAAGTTTCCGGTTGTAACTTTTTTACAAATCTTCCGTTTGTGTGATAGTTTGGTTGTAAACTATCCATTGTTCATCGTTAATAAAAAAGCTTTTAATATTTGTTCTGGTTAGGCATTAGTTATGAGTATAAATATTGTTTAATATAAAGTCTGTAACAATACGAGACTTGTGATTCAGCAACATGATGTTTATCTTTCAATTGAACATTTTAAAATCTTAAACTAAGAATACAAATAATGTTTTTAAGAGTTAATAAAAATTAAAATATTCACGATTCTTTGGTAACCATTAAAGATTAACTATCAAGTCTTACAGAAGCGTGAAATTTAGAATTATCTTATGTTTTTAAAGTTCATACAAGTACCCCGCCATGTGCGGTAGTGTAGTGCATGTAAGTAGGGGAGAGTATAGTACAAAGAATGGGAAGGAAAGATCGCGTGCGGTTCGTGGCCCATTTGTTATGGTACTACTCCCGTATACACCTGGAACAGATCGGAGAAACCACGTAAACCTACCAATCAGTGCGACCGGTTCCAAGAATTCATCCCCCCCCCCTCCCAGACAGCGAGTGACTTCAACCAATTAAGCTAGTGTCCTGCTCCCATGGGAACTCGAACTTAGCGCCTCCCGGCACTGCACTAAACAGCAGTTTATCCCCGGTGCTGCAGAGAAAGCGGCAATGCTGGCTCTGAGCTAGCTCAGCCGGATTGCGGCCTGTGCTCCCGCCCCGTGGCGGGCGGCACGCGCGTCTAATTTCGTTGTCCCGCCTCCGGGGGCGGCCGCTGACCGCTGGCCCTGGCCGTAAATCACCCCCGGGGCCGGTCCGGCTCATTAACTCGCTTGTAGCCACTGCCCACCGCCGGCCGCGCCGCGCCGCGCCGCGCCACGCGTGAATTAACGGGCCCACATGCGCCCCGGAAGAAGACCCGGTTTAGGCCAGGTCTCAAACGATGCCCGTCGTGCCCTGGCTGCCTTCGGGAGACGTGTTTGACCGGGAGGTCGTAGGTTTGAGTCGCGGAGGAAGCAGATTTTTGACTGGCTAGATAGCTAGATGGAATTCAGCAGCTTTGTGGAAGAGAATTCTAGCGGCTTGCTGCACTGATCAGTAATTTGGCGGGATTTCTACAATAATTCCCGAACAAAAGGCGGAGCAGACCCTCTTTAATAGAAAGGTCACGGACCGCGCGCGATATTTCCTTTTTTCTTGTGATATCCCCATTTTTTATTTACCCCTTACTTACACACACTTACACTTACATGAACTACACTCTCACACTTGCCAGGAGATCGGTCGGGAACTTAAGAGTTTGTCCCGCCTGCAGCTGTGCCTCTGGGGGAAATACCTGGAAAGGAAAATCCTCAAGACGGTCAGCTCTGAATCTTACCATCCAGCGTGGGAAGAACACAGCAATCTCTAGACATCAAAAGTATTCACTGCACTGAGACAAATGGCCGTATAAGTGGACGTACTTGAAACATCTATCGGGTTCAGGTGGATTGTATCCGGATTATGTGTGCGTGAAATCCTGCTCCGGATAAAGTCCAATGAACGCTCAGATTTTATCAGCTCTCGAACAGAATCCGTTGACGCCTGATTTTCTGCGGGTAAAGCCAAACATCAACAAGTTTCGGACGTTCTGCACGCATGCCCCTGTTGCTATTACAGCTCTAAAGGGGTATCACTCACAATGTATGATGTAAAGAGGCCAATAGACCGTCAAGACCTGAGAACGTTTCACCAGTTTCAAATTAACCGTCCAGGCGAATTGGAACATTCGTTGCCACATCATGAAATGGATGACTTATAAACGAACGTCGTTTTCTTTTCTTATTTCTACGCGGTCGTGATTGTCTGTCTGGTAGATCAGAGCGTAATTGTTCGCGGGGTGTTCCACAAGGCAGCCACATGAATTGAAAAACAATTGGTCTAACAAATAACTCCGAATCGCTCCACTGAAATTGAATGGGCATTTCTATTTAAGAAGTTGACCTAAAGTAAAAATAATTTCTTAACTGGATATTATCTTGCAAATAATATGAATTTTTTATTTTCACGTGGGGAAATGGATCCACAGTTGAGCCTTAAAATTTTAAATATATTCATTACAACTGTTCACGAAAATCACATTGAAACATGAAGGGAATACAGTAATTGCTTCCTTACAAGAGACAAAAATATATTTTGCTAACGAAAGGTGCCTTTTCTGTAAGTTATCACATCTTTTCTCATGTAAATATTTACGAAATAATTAAAATTAATATATATATATATATATATATATATATATATATATATATA
>BOPP01000114.1:798609-875799 GCA_017312745.1 Gryllus bimaculatus
TCGCCGCCCGGCCCGGCCCGGTCCCTCACGGCTGCGCCCGGCCCGCACCGGCGGCGCCCGGCCTCGCGGAGGCGATTGAATGGGGCGGATCCCGGTTGCATCACGCTGGCCACTTTTCTTTATCTACCTCTTCAAATAGGCCAAGCCCGATTGCTTCCTGTGGCCAACTTCAAAGTAGCCTTTTTATGTACCTTCTCAAATAGGCATAGCCCGGTTGCAACACGCCGGCCATTTTTCTTTATCTACCTCTTCAAATAGGCCAAGCCCGGTTGCTTCCTGCGGCCAACTTCATCGTAGCCTTTTTATCAACCTTCTCAAATAGGCATAGCCCGGTTGCATCACGCCGGCTATTTTTCTTTATCAACCTCTTCAAATAGGCCAAGCCCGATTGCTTCCTGCGGCCAACTTCATCGTAACCTTTTTATCTACCTTCTGAAATGGTCATAGCCCGGTTGCATCACGCCGGCCATTTTCCTTTATCTACCTCTTCAAATAGGCCAAGCCCGGTTGCTTCCTGCGGCCAACTTCATCGTAGCCTTTTTATCTACCTCCTCAAATAAGCCGAGCCCGATTGCATCTCACGGTTAATTTCTCTAAGCGGTTTTTTTTATTTTTTCCCAAACCCTTTTTATATCTACCTCCTTAAATAGGCCAAACCCGTTTGCATCATGCCGTCAACTTTACCGAAACTTCCTTATCAACCTCCTCAAATAGACATAGCCCGGTTGCATCCTGCGACCAACTTCATTGAAGATTTTTATCTACCTTGTCAAATAGGCAGAGCCAGGTTGCATTCAGCGCTCAACTTTTCCAAAGTCTTTTTTACCTACCTTCCGAAATATATATATAGCCTGGTTTCATCCGTACGGTCAACTTTTCCAAAGCCTTTTTAACCTATCCCCTAAAATAGGCAGAGTCTGATTGCATCCTGCGGTCATTTTCTCCTAAGCTGTTTTTTACCTATTCCGAAGCTTTTTTTTTTCCTTCTCAAATAGACCGAGCCCGTTGTATCCTGTGGTTAACTTTATCGAAGCCTTTTTATCTACATTCTCTAATAGGCCGAGCCCCATGGCATCTCGCGGTCAATTTCTCCTAAGCTTTTTTTTTACGTATTTCCAAGCTTTTTTTTATCTACGTCCTCAAATAGGCCGAGCTCGGTTGCTTCCTGCGGTCAACTTTATTGAAGCATTTTTATCTACCTCCCGAAATAGGCAGAGCCTGATTGCGTGTAGCTGTCAACTTTTCCTACGTCGTTTTTTTTGTCTATCTCCCGAAAAAGGTATTGTCGGATTGCATCTCGCGGTCAACTTTGCCTAAGCCTTTCTACCTCCCTCCCCAAATATGCATTGCTTTATATGCATCTTACGGTTAACTTTTTCGAAGCCTTTTTTACCTCTTTTCCTAAATTGAGATAGACCCATTGCATCCCGCGGTTAACTTTTCGAAATCTTTTTAACTATTTGTTCACTATTCTGTTTTCCACGAGAGGAGAAAGAAGAGCCTGTCCAGATATCAGTTCTCAGACAGTTCTTTCGCTTTCATGTTAGAGCATTAAAGAGAAAAATAACAAATGCTTACTTTGCAGTTCTTAAATTTTGTGTAGCTCTAATAATTTAATAACCAGATAGAGTAAGGAAAGCTTATTATTTTGGTATTAAAGTTATGGAATTTCTTAATTTTCTTAAATGAACTTCTACATATAACGTTGCCTGCTTTAACGAGAAAGAAATGGCCCAATAACTGTATTCTAGTTAGATTACGTGTACAGTTCCGAAGATTCTTCCATTTCTGTTCAAGGTTCTCGACTGGTGCGAAAACATCTGCGTTACTCAGAATGGAAACGTAACCAACATTTTTCTGCCTTTCCTATCCCAAACACGGGACGGAGCTATGCCTTCTCAGGTAGACAAAAGTGAAAATAAATTAGTTGGAGAGGGGGATGAGGATAACCAGACTGCGGGGTGCATCGGGTGAATCCTAGAGGTCTATCTATACCAGAGATGCAAAATTATTTTAATGAACCGTTTGAAAATAACATTGAACCTCTTTTTAAAAAATTGCTTTATAGACTCCTCGCACGTATTAATCAATAATCTATTTTAATCTAGTTTTCAATATGCGCTGAAATTGTAAGGAAACTTCAGCCATGTAGGAGGTGTCTAGTGATGGCTTCTTTAGGTACCTAGGAACGTAGGTAAATTACAAAGATAATGGAACAATTTCGATATACCTGAAAAATGCAAATATTTCATTGTGTTATTTGGTCTAGTCTAACAAGTACCATCTGCGTTTCCTATTCGGTTTACCACGAGTACCAACTGACTTCTCATACTCAGAGCGTCTGCGTTTACGACACATCAAGCTTTGTTTTTTTGTTGTTTTTGTTTTGTTTGTTTTAAATTTTTGTTACTCCGTTGTAATCTCTCACAAACTCCACAGCAGCATTTGGCTGCTGCAGGACAATAGTAATAGATGAATTAGAATATCGCACTGGAGAAATTACCTTTCGAAAGATTTATTTTATTCTCTGTTTTCCAACGATTTTTATTACGCTGTAGAAGTTTTTCTTTTTCAAGAGCATCAAGTTTAATGCTTTTACAACTTGCCTGTTTTATGCTTTTATAAGCTTCGTGATTATTTGTGAGTTTTATTTAATTCTAAATAAAGCCAACTCGTATGTAAGGAACTTGCATTTAAACGAAAGAAACTTATTCAAAAATTCACCAATTCTACTAAAATGAACGAAGAATTGAACTACCATTATTTTCTTTACAAATTACTGCAGCAGACTGTTTTTAAATTGTAGTAGTTTACGAGCCTTCTTCCTTTGTGTTTTCTTTTTCTGATTATTTATTATGGTCAGGTAAATTTAGGTTTGCAACACGTAATTAATTTCCCGAACTAGAAACCAGTGTTTTAAATGAAGCCGAAAATGCCTGAAATTTGTACTGAAAGTTTGCGAGACCACGTTCTACCAATATCCGCATTTGCGAATTGTAAATTAAAAACTTTATGATATCTTTTGAATTGGTATTACACTGCCAGTAATCAATATGTGATGATAACTCTCTCGCTCTATCCATTTAAATCGTGTTGCCGAATCTGAGGCCACGCGTGATACCAAGCATTTATGTTATTTTCATTACAGTTATTAAGAAAGAACTATCTGTGAAAATAGTTAAATAGGTTCTTGTTCTGACTAGTAGTTTCTGGTATGTGTTTGGATAAAGAAATTTAGTATGATATCTGAAATTTTAACAGGCTAAAATAGATCAAGAATGTGTGAAAACCTCTGAAATGTAGGTTATATATTTATAAAATATGCCCAAGGGTATGCAGGAATGATACAAACTCCTAGCAACTCCTACCTAATTTCATTGTAACTATAATAATTTGGCTCTTTTTAAATAATTTATTTTCCTTGATAGAAAGTCAATGCCTTACAAAAGTGTTAACATTTGAAAATAATTACAACCATAATATAATATAAAATAACGAGAGTGATCAAGGAACATTCTAAGCAACATTATTAATTTTTAATTGATATCTAAGTTAAAACAATAATACTTTTCCGACCACTATAAGATTACTATTATACGCGCACCTTTTTTTCGATCTCCGGAATAACTAACTACACTCCTTATTGGTCGAAATCAAAATAAATGGTAGCAAGGAGCCAAAACCTAATAACCAGGAATGTTCGCTTCCGTGTAATAAACACAAATTTGTTTCGAAAACCGAGCTGCAGATTTCTATAATAGCCCCCTCGACAAAATAAGGAAACCTTCCACTCCTCTCGCATCTAGTGAAATGCGGTCTTAAGAAAATGTGCGTAGATAATATAATGTATTATTTTTGTGCATATTCTACGGTTAATAATTGAAGAGCTGAACGCAATAGAGGTCTACTTCCAAAAAATGTGTTATTGATACTCTTTGTTATCTAACATGGTGAACTCCTTGGTACATTGTTGTTTTCACCAGTTTTCTTCCATAAAGTTAAGAATGAAGTCAGTATTTTTTTTCTCTTCACAACCCTTTCTAATAACAACTAAGAAACTTAAATCTGTTTTTCTCAGTTTTCTTAAAATGTGGCTGAGGCTACAGCGCGTTAATCCTCGATAGTATGACTATCGAAAACTATCGATAATCTTAAAATGAACGAATAGTATCGATAGTACTATCGAAACAGACCTCGAAATGCGTCAAATATCACTACACTACTTCAGTACATTAAATGTTGCCAACTTGGAATGTGTTGGTAAAGGTCTCTGTGCATAAAGGCTGTTGGTGTATTTACTCAACTCATTCACACTTCGCGTGAACGTGAATTTTCTATTTCTTTCGTTTACTACGTAAATACGAAATCGAACTAGTGTTTAAACCAGTCATCTCTACATATTAACGTTTAATGAGAGATAAATAGAAGATGAATTAAGTTGCCGGAATGTTTGTAATTAAAAATGAATTATCTGTATGTAAACCATGGTATAAATGTAACCCCTCTTTCCACCATGATGTATACATTTTAATAAAAACTGATTCAGAAAGTATTCAATAGTTTTCAGAATCGATATCGATCACAGAAATTGATCATTTGAATCAAATATCGATAGTTTTGATGGTATAGCACCATCGAATGCTACCGATTGTGCCATCGAGGTTTAACGACCCCTTCAATTAAAGACTTCTCGATTGTGAGTTGCCTCGGCTTGAATCCGCTCTCTCTCTGCCGGAGCGTGCCTCGGCCTTCTTTTTGCTTCGTCCTCGTAGGGAGCCCGAGTTAGGAGGGGCCGAGGGATGATATACGGCGTTCTTCATCTGGCTACGTTGCCGCAGAAGCAGGGAACTCTTCACACGCCCGACTCCGCCGCCGCGCGGCGCTAGGGGCGCACGCCTTCTTTTGTTTCTTCTCGCGAACGCCCAGAACGTTAAGCTACGCCAGGGATGCTCTTTAGGCTACTATTACCTTGTCAACTTCGGACATGTTTCTGATGGTTATTTGAAGGTAGAATTTGTATAACGTCAAACTCTTTAATGGAATTCTTTCCTTAACCGATATTGCAATTATTTTTCATTGTTTTGAGTTGCTTCAGATCATTCTTTTTGCTTGGCACTAATTTTATCACTCCGTTTTTGTTGACTTACTTTTATATTTTATTAACTAGATTGTGTTCGTTCTTCTGTTTCCTCTCTCTAACAGACGAAACGATAAACTAAGTCTTCACGCGCCTTTAAAGTGAAACTCGTACGTCAATATTTTTTATGAATTTCTCTGCTTAACTGATGTAATTATTTTTAATTTTATTGAGTTGATGGTTTCAGAGGATTCTTTTTAAATTTTCATTTATTTTTTCGTTGAAATACTTGTATATTCTATTATTTAGGTTGTCCTTCCTCTTTTGTTTTATCTCGCCAACGTACCAAACGATATTATTTTCTGTCTTCACACGCTTTGAAAGTGCAAGACGATGTACTTCTGTATCTTTAATAGACTGCGTTCCTTATCTGATATTGTACATTTTTGTAATTTTATTGAGTAGATTTTATCAAAGAATTCTTTTTACTTAGCATTAATTTTATCACTCTGTTTTATACTTTATTAACTAGATTGTCCTCGTTCTTTTGTTTCTTCTAGTCACCGGACAAAACGATAAACTAACTCGCCTTGCAAGTAGAACATTTAGTACGGCAGTGTCTTTGATGTAATGCCAGCGGACGAAACGATAAGTTGTCAGGGATTACGCGCCTTGAAGTTAAAACATGTCAATATTTTTGATAAAACGCTCTTCTCAACTGGTACCCATAACTCGCTTCATGTCTTCGTGGTTTAATCACGTTTAATTGTATTGAGTTGATGGCCATTCATTTTACCATATATATTTTTTGTTGACTTTCTCGTACCATTTAGAGTTTAGTTTGCCTTCGTTCTTTTGTTTCTTCTCAATTGACGTAAATATAAGCCATGCACGTTCATTGCGTACGTAAATCACAAAAACCATAATTTGTTTCTAATCTTACAACGAAATATTTGTATATTCTATTTTTATCAGTTACTGAGGTGTACTGTACTATTGTTTCTACATTACAACTTTAACTACATTGCTATCTATTAGGAATTTAACTTTCTCTTTGAACTTCCTTACGCATTTGAATCGCAACTCAAACATCGATAAACTGGCAAATTTGTAAGCCCGAACTTTCTCTTTTCTCCTTTGGTTTTGGAACATCAAATTTCCACTACATTAGAAACCGGTGTCTTTAGGCTGTTATTTTGCCAGTACATCTACGATGCCCGATCAATCCTAAACCAACACATGAGCTTGAATTTCTTGAAGAGGCCGTTGCGATATGTATTACATATCTGCTGGTGTGGAAGAAACGTTTACGGGGTCTCGTTACACAGTAAACGACATCACCACCCGTTACTTTTCCGTGGAAGCAGGTAGTTGCTGAAGTTCTCTCCCCATACACCGTTTCGGCTCACTTCCAATCATCTTACGCATGTTACGTTCCGAAGCGAATTCTCGTTTGAAGGAATATATCGTTTCAATTTTGTTGTGTGACAGTGCTAAATAATTTAAGAGCTAAAAAACATTTCTGAGAAATTTGGCGATCAGAAAAATTCTGGACTTGAGCCACAGATCATTTGTTGATTTATATTTAAAGTCGTAAGACACTTTTCAGTTCTTCAGAACTTTGTTCTACAATATCCAACATATATCAGAGGATGAAGTTCTATGTACACAAAATATAAATTAATGTTCATATAGCTTAATTAATCTTAGAGATTGTATCAAGATCTTGTTTCTTCAATACATTGTTTTACACACTTATTCACACAATTTATTTGTATTTGGTCCCCTCGAGAGATGAGACTTCAAAACATACAAATGAAGGTAAGTATCCATCCCATACATTTGTATTTGCGCTCATCAATTTTGATCTTAAACTACTGATGCTTACTTTGGCATTTCATTACAGAATTCACGTGTAATAGCTTATGTCATCGTCACTTATAAGTCATAATATGTTCAGCAAAAGTAAGATAGGGAATCAATAAACATTATTTATTCACTCACGCAACCAAAGAACTTAGCTCTTTCAAATATCTAATTAAGTACAAAATGAATAATTTACTAACTTTACAATTTTTCAAATATAAAAACTGGCTAAAGTAAAATAAAATAATTTTGAGATGAAGGATTGTAAAACTGTATTGCTCGTTTGAAAGGTATCCATAAGCTTTGGAACTAAGATCACTTGTCTACAATATGTATCTAAAATATATTCCATACAACATGTATCTAAAATCAGTTTCAATGAAAGGTGTAGATATGAACAATAGCATTGATTATTAGTTAATAATAAGCTTTTCTATTTTCTGTGGTGGAATTAATTTTCTTCTGCATCTTTCGCTGCAACCCCCCAAAAATTGACGATAAATGAAACGAAAATGTATCACATTCGATAAAATTAATCCAATGTTGGGTACAATACTAATAAGAGCATGCCAAATTATTTGTATGGTAATCAGCATGAACATTGCGTGTAGTATTTTTTTATTCTCGAATTACTTATCTACTGAGCAATCCAATATGTGAAAGACTGTTGTTAACGTTAAAAAATCTGAATATGTATATTATTTATATATAATTACGTACAATTTAACGTGATTTTGGAGGCGATACTGCTACGCAACGAAGAAGGAAAATTAATATATTTAAATTAAATGAAAATACCCGACTTTAAAAATAGTGTTTTAAAGAAAGGAAATATAAATAAAGTTAAAATTCTCAAAAATATTAGCAGGAATTGCGAAATACAAAACCGTGCGCTTCAGTCTAAGTGAGTATTGAATTCGGCTTCAGGAGATTTAAGAAACGCACGTAAGTGTCAGTTGCAATAACGGATACATAAGCTTGAATTTCAGGAGGCGACGGGAGCTCGTCTGGAAATATCGACTCCAGTCTCTCGTTACTCCCTTTGCTTCGTCTCTTTCTTTTCCTCCTTCCCCTTCAGCCCCTTCGTGGGTTCCCGGTGCCTCAGTTGGAGCAGGTAGCTCCGGAAGGGTTGCTGGAGCCTGGGTGGGCTACAGATGCAACGTAGACCGGGACAAAAGGAATGTCTGATGGTTGCGAGATTCTTTCCGTCACCCGTTCCCCCCACCCCGACACCACTTGTCTTCAACTTCACATATTGCCAACATACCCGCACGCCAGTTTACCAACACATCCCATTTGCCAACTACCGACCGAATGTTCACCCATTGGTGATGCGATATTGCCAACAAACGCGTTTGCAAACGTCGATGTTCAAAATGAAAACATCGTTAGCCCAAAAGTCATCAATATTTTTAATACTGGTTCATGAAACTGGTTTTAAAACTTTAACATTAACGTTTGATGCGAAGGGAGGGATTATATTTCAAGGCGTTTGTGTTCATGAGTAATTTATAATTGAGAGTTCACTGATAAAATAAAATAAAATATAATATCAGATTAGTTATTATAACTTTTAATATTTTATTGGATAATACGAAAATAAAATACTACATTTATCGACGAAAGCTCATATACCTTTTTTCAGCCATAGATTCTCTAGTCTGGAAGAACGTTCAATTTATTGATATCTTAAATGTATTATAGATATTTAGGGTGCTTTCTTCATCAAAAAATGATACATCAAATACAAAACAATTATGTTACTTAATTTTTTTTATGGAAACATCGAACCTCATTACCTACCCTTCAGCTATCCTCACCCGTTCTCGTCCACCTTTCACCGCTGGGTCCGGTATTCGATGCCTGTCCGATCAAAGAGAAAGTAGGGTGAACAAAACTGGTTAATGTGATTCTCCTATTTCCCCTCCATTTCATTTCAATACTCACAATCTCCACCACCACCGCCGTCACTACCACAGCCATCATCTCAGCCAAATTGCATTACTAGTGAAACCCGATACAATGTTGGGATATTTGACCTTGCAAAGGCAGCCAGAGTGCCATCACACTTAGAACTCGAGTAATTAGATGAAATAAATAAATATTTCTTGCAATTCGCAGACTGAAAAACCAATATAACATTTCGTTCGGAAGCTTGAACAACACTAACACAGTGACGTCAACGCACTAGGTTCAGGACTTCTTATAGGACGCCGCAGCCTGCCTCCTTTGCGAAGAACACCAATACAGTGATGTCAGCGCACTCGGTGATGTTAGCATCTTCAATAGGACGACGAAGCCTACAATGGGACGCCGAAGCCTCCCATGAGATTCACACTAACACAGTGACGTCAGAGCAATAGGTTCAGCACTTGTTATAGGACGCTGCAGCCTGCCTCTTATGCGAGTAACACCGACATAGTGACGTCAGCGCACTAGGTTCAGATCTTGTTATAGGACGTCGCAGCATGCCACCCATGCAGTTACACTAACACAGTGACGTCAGCGCACTAGGTTCAGAGCTTGTTGTAGGACGCCGCAGCCTGCCCGCCTCCCATGCGAGTCGCGAGCGAGCAACCGGAAACGCTCTCCCGGAAGGCGCGCCGTGCCGCGCAGCGCTTCGCTTTTGCTCGGCCCATTGTTGCGCGCTTCGCTTTTATTTTCTCTTTCGCTTCCTTGGGCCTGCTCGGCAACGAAGGCCTTCCGTTTTAGCTGCTCCGTTTCCGGCGCGCGTTGCGATTTAAATTTCGGATTTTATTTGGGAGGGAATGTGTGGTCAGAACATTCGAAGAAGTTCGTGAACATTTTAAGGGTTGTCTCGATTTCTGAGGTTTTCAGAAGTTGGAAACATACTTTAATTAAACTACATTAACTTAATAAACTACAATAATATTCGAGCTTTTTGAATAATTTTTAGGGAGTTATAAAACATTACATATCCCCTTTGGAAATTAGTTTCATTCAATTGTGTTTATAACTGTTTCATTGTCTACAAACTGCATTATTTATTTTACCCATATAAATTGTACAACACTAATTTAGAAAACATTATTTTGTTTTTTGATATTTGAATTAGTTTCTTATTGTTGGACGTATGATGAGAAAGTCTAGATATGTTTTTAAACAAAGTAATGAAGTTATGATTTTTATAGAAACATTTTTACTAATTTTGAGATTAAAATTGTCGAACCATCTTCATAGTAATAAGTAAAATCCTAAGAAAACCATTTCTTTCCTTATGGCTTTCCCCCCTGGCTAAAAACATTGATGATATAAAGTAAAAAGAAAATATGATATAAAGTAAATATGTAATTTGTGTTTATAATGTTTTCAGGTTTAATTACGACATAAAAAATTATTTAATTAGGAACGACAGAATTGCGAGAGCAGATCCCCTTGGCTTCAGACTCCAAATTGAAAGAAACACATTCGGCTCTTATGTACTCAAATTTAGTTGAATCAATCGACCTATTCTCATCACCCCTTGTAGAAAACTCTTCGGCTTTGTGTAACTTGTGTTCATCCAATTATTGGTCTAATAGAATCATATGATTGGATTTAAAGCACTGTAGGGTACAGTCAGTTTTGGAACATGTTTATAGAATAATATTTGTCTTCATGAGTCTGGCATTGACATTGAAGTTCATGAATTGGCACCCTTCCAAAAATATATGCAATTTCCCATAACTCAAGTTGTGTAAGCGTCGATAAGAAAAAGAATAAAATAATGAATATCTCACAAGAATATGACTTTCACAAAATGCCAGTGAAATTAAATGTAATATAATTACAAACTTGACAGTACTTTACATTCCGCAATGATGAAATGCAGATCTCAGACAAAATTTGTCATTTGAATCGAAGATAAATATCACATGTGATAATACACTTGTATGACTAGCTGCTTATGTCCTGACGTAATCTGGTAAGAACATTCATATGTATCTAAAAGATAACATCTCGTAATATTATTACATTAGGAGAGTTCACGCCCCTCCAAAACATTTCCACCTAACTTATATGTCAATTAGTACATTATTTTGGTTAAAATATACGTCTCTTGCGTCGTATTGTCTCTTCCATGCTACCTACATTTTTCATACTAGTATAGAAGTCATTTGCTCCATTGAGATATAATTTAGTGGGGACCGCATTTTTCAGAGAACCAAAGTGTACTCCCAAGGAGTAAAAGACTTGCAAACGAGACGGCCCCGAAGAGACCTGGCAATGAACACAGAAGAGGGGAGTGCATCGAGGTGGAGGGGCGGGGGCGGGAGTGGTGGAGGGGAGTGGGAGAGGCGACGGGACGGGACGGGACGGGGAAGGCTTTAAAAACCTGCAGACAACGGCCCATCCCATCCCCACCACCAAGGTCTTGTCTCGGCTCCCGACTTTCTTTAGGACCTTTAGGAGTGGTTAAAGGATTGTGCTTTTTAGCAAATGATCCGAAAGCTTAATACCTGAAGACAGACAAAAGTGTCAATATTACGAAAGGAACAGTCGAGCGGTGTGAAAGTCTCACGAAGCGGCTTTCAATTCTTGTCAGCGCCCGTCTTTCTCTTTCTCCGCCTTTATTGCGCTCTCTCTTTCTCTCTTTCTCTCTTTCTCTCTCTCTCTCTCTCTCTCTCTCTCTCTCTCTTCTTTCCTCTGGCTTTCTCCATCCTGTGTTCCCCCGTCAATGGCGCGCCGGCAGTTAAAGAATGGAGCTTGTTAGCAACTGAGATCCAATGATCGTAACGAAATTATAATAAAAAAAACTTTGTGAGTCGAGTCACGAGAAACTGGGACAGTTGTAGCAAGGCCGCCTGTGTTTATATGTCTTTGAGGGAGTTTTATAGGCTCTGAGAGATTTTCCTATAATTATGTTTAAAATAGTATAGTTTTAAAAATTATTTACGAAATAAGAATAGTTAGACACGTATCACATGAGATAATTATCGTTTCATTGTAGCAATTCGAAAGTGGAGAACTAGGCAATGTGTCGCTAAGCAGAGTTTGATAACCAATCAAGTATTGTAATAAGGTGTTTGGTAACAAATTTCATCCAATTATTATCCATTTTGTAAAAAAAATTACTATTTTATATTTTTCGTTTATATTTGTCTTCGCATCTGCCAACGTGTGACTGACTGACGCTGATAATAGTAGGCTACAGAACGTTAGAAACGGTACTTGATTTAAAACATTTTAGGTCCCGAAACGCGCCCCAAATTAATTATTAATTTAATATGAATAGACATATTTATAATACATTTTAATGAATATTCCTGAACTACCGGAACGCTCTTCACCCGCCAGAAATCAAGCCCTTACTAGAAGTAATTATTATTTTTTCTACACTGATCTCAATTACGTAGTTTGACTTCAGAGCAAAAAGCGGACAAAAACAGTTAAAAAACGGCGTTATTAACATTTTTTGTGTGAAAGACTGTGTGGGCGTATCTCTCAAAGCTAGAATTTTTACATCAAGATTCTAATTTTTAGCAAAATTATAAATGTGTTTTTTATAAGTATTCATTTTACTTTATTTGCCTGTTTGGCGCCCTCTAAAACAGTGAAACATATTGTTATCAATATAACTTACGTTTAAAGAGTCAAAAAGATTTGTTAGTTGGAAGAGATATGATTTTTTGACGTTTTGTATACATTGATGTAGTATTAACATTTTCGTGTGAAATTGAATGACCATCACTCTCAAATAGCACATAACCATGTTGTGCCACCGAAGGTTTTTATGCATTAGATGATAAGCCTAGCGTGAATATATATTGGCTAATGCAGTGCAAATTGAATAAAATGGTTTAAAAAGACGTTAAAATGGTATAGAATGAAAGCAAATAAATGCGTTAAAAATGGCACCTCTCCCCTTTTCGTCACATACAATTTTTACTGTTCTTTGACTAAATAAATAAAAAAAAATTAAAGAACTCTAGCTGGGTTTGTATCGTACGAAATCATTATTTGTACTTTCGCAAATGCAGTAGTGTTGTGTGAGTTTTTATAATGGAATTTATGAAAAAAACATGTGGATCATGATCAAAATATCATCTGGATTCTAGTGTTGTACCTAAACCTGTTAAACTATTTGCTTTCGTTATTATATTCAAATAATTCATAATTCGTTCACTTGTTTCGGTCACGATGATTAATGCAAAATGTAGTGGAATTGAAGTACAAAACCACCAAAATAATCGAAAGTACAGAAATTTGTTTAATAACTATGTCTTATTACGATATGAAAAATACCAATGATGGTTAACCCACCACTGACTGACATTTCTTTTCTTCAGGATAAGTGTTTTTCAACCTTTGTAACCTTCTGTTCAGTTATTTTCATAGACCATATATTTGAATTGAAACTAAATTCTAGATGATCTAGACGTTGAATGTATTTTCATCCATATTACTAAAGACTATCATCATCAACTTGAATGACTGTGTGCATATTATGATTGTTGTGTCCATCCCATTTTACTTCGCGATCAGCCGCTCTAAAGAAGTATATTCAAATTAACTGATAAATTTCATGTAACGAACTTGGAGAGCGACTCCATCAAAACATTTGGCAAATGAAACGAGGGTATTGGGAGAAGTTGATCACTACTATGCTTGCTGACTACTGTTGAACAGTGACAAGAGAAGACAGAAAAGAGTAAAAACGACGAGGAAAATATCACGTGAATAAGACCTTTTATTTACGGATAGAGTACCTATAAACCCAGAGTTAGAGGTCTTAAACAATATATAATGTAGCATTAATTATTTTCTACTCCAAATTATGGTACTTTGGTTATTTTAAGAAAATAAAAAATTCCAAAGTTTACTTTTAGTATTTCTACTTAAAATTAGTGTATCTTAAAAACTAGAACTAACAAAACAAAATTATTGTCATATTCGCTTTTATCGACACCAAATTACGGTCGTTTTACCAATTTGAGAAAGGAACGAATTCCAAAGTTTATTTTGGTGGTTGAACAGTGTAATCAGGACCTGGGCAACATAGTTTACAACCATTCTCTGAATATTTGAGGGCCTTGCCTTTTTAAGTACTTTACGCGAAGTCATTATCAAATATCTATTTCAAAAGTAACTTGTATTATGATCATTAATATTACAATATATATATATATTATATAATATATATATATATATATATAATATATATATATATATAACAAATATACAGCACAGTATGGTAGCAGAGGCTAATAAATAGTCCTCCCTGCAAAGTGTTTTAAAGAAATAAGCTATATATAATCTCTCCGAAAAAGTTGTAAAACCATCCTGGCATTCACCGAGCCAACACATAGCAACAAATGGTATAAACTTTGCTTCGCGTAATTAAGACGCTCACAGAGTGACTAACCCACGGTATAACTGTTAAATGTCTACAATTTACATTGTAGAGAGTAAAATATAGTGTTTAATATTGTAACGTATTAGCCAGCGTGCCTCATGGCATCTATTTGGGGACGCTTGGTTGCGGATTAGTCTCGCCACAGGAAGTAGGGTTTTTCCGTAAAGGGAAGAACGCGAAGACGGGAGACACAAGGCTTTGGGTGTCTTCCGGCTTATAGAAGCTTTTCACTGTTATAACAAGCGAGGGGGTGGCGTGACGTAGGAGGTCACGTGGGCCTCGCCTATATAACAGAGTGTACGGAGCCAGTAGGCAGGTTCTGGAGACGGTGGGAGAAACTCGTGCGTGTGCACAAAACTTGGCGCCTAGACGGTGCATATGCGAGCCAGGCTCGCGAGGCTGGAGTCATTAGTTGACGAAGCCTGCGGACTTTATGTCCTTGGGTGACTGCGGTCACGGGGGAGCGATGCTGTGTGCGTGCTCCGAGGTGAAGAGTGGTTGAGTGCCACGATTCACGCCGATTCTCAATCGGATAAGATCGCTCCTGCGATCGAGGCAAACCAGCCGTTGGTGCGCCAGAACGGACTTTGTGTCCCAGCGTGACATCCGGTCACGGAAGCTAGGCTTTGTGCGCGCTTCAAAAGTAGGAGTGGCGAATGCCACAATCAAAACCATCTTCAATCGGGTTTTGGATCGCTCCCACGATCAGGGGATAGTAGGTCTATCAGAGCTAGGATTTAAGTAGATTATTAAGTGTATATATTTGTTTGTTTTCTTGTTAATAAATATATTTGTTATACGAAAGCTCTGTGTCTGTGGTCGCTGTGAGTATCCATGACGTCACAATATTCGCATCTAAAATATTTTTAAGGATTTTTTGTGATAAATTGTGATAATAGTCTGAAATCAATGCAGGCGAGAGTCGGTGGTATCAGGGTTGGCGTGTTGGGCAGTTGCGGCCATGTGTGTGTATGTGTATGCGTGTTCATACATGTGGATTTTTTAAGGGCGAAAAAATCTCTCCTTCCATCAGCGGAAAAGTAAAGCCGGCTGTCCTATATAGATTTACTGTATTTAAAATATCCTCAAGTCTCAAAAAAGCCTCTCAGCTAAATTCAAAATCGCCTATTTCGTCGCCCGAGGACGAATACCTTCTATCTCCACTAGATGATGAAACGAGCATAGCAAAATTTGTGCATTCACACAGAAGAACGAGCTTGATGGCCAGTCTCGTCACGTAAAATAACGCTCATGAGCTCAATTGTATGGTGATCAAGCTAGATGTTTTCAAGCTAGGAACAATCGTGCCTTTCCCCGGGTTTCTTTAAAAGCCTTTTGTCATAATTTTGTGACGTTTTCTTTACGAAATAAAAATATTCGATGGTAGAATAAAGAGAGCAAGACCAAAACCTGGAAGGAAGAAATAATACAGTTTTTAAAGGGAAAAATTGCAAGGAAAAGAATGGGAAATTAGAGATAGATGAAAAATAGTTTTAAAAGTTTCTTCAATAGATGTAGACATTACACGTAGATTTATAAGGTGATGAATTTGGAAAAGTGGGTACAGGAAAATGTATTTTGTACACAAAAATCTCGGAATAGATAAAAATTAAGTAAACATTCAAATTTTAAGCTCCGAATGAAATTGCAAAATTGATAGTTGGTTTGTGGTAGTCACTTTCTACGTGAAATCCTACGCTACGATATAGAAGCCACTCTGCGATATCCAATTAACAATAACAAAATAACGGCACAACTATTCTCGCTCATGGTACAAACTTTAACCAATTAGCCTTGCTCTTGGCACTTGATATGGCACTTAGTTAATGAAAATAAAGCTATTCATTTTTTCTGAGATTTAAGGTAACAACTAACGTATGCAAATGTTGAGGATTTTGATGGCGTTCTGAAACGGGTATAAACACATCGCGACCAACCTCTCCTATGGTCTATGAATTTAGCAAAATTTTCCGCCACAACTCCTAGTCACAGCACTGGCATTTCATTTGGTCGCTCGTAAATCTTCTTACATTCTGTTCCCATCCTAAACCCATAAGGATAATGCTTACGTAAACGACGACCTAGTACTCTAGGGAAGAATGGTCCCTGTTTTTTTTATTTTTCACAATCGCCTTAACTCGGTTTTAAGCCTTTCACAACATTTGTTGCAAATTATCGTTTAAACATTCACACACAGTCTCTCGCAGGGAGATAAAAGCAGTTGGTAGTGTTGAGAAGCCAATGTAGCATCAAAAATGAAAATTACAACAATTCAGCTAATTGCAGCGAGTTACCCTCGTTTCCATTGTCTGTGTGTTAGACAAAAAAATCGACTTTCAAACTTTCAGATCGTATTTTGTACTGAGAGAAGTTCCACGGAAACCGTTAAACATTTCTCTGTGCAAAATCTTGTGAGATAAAGGGGCGGTGTAAAACAGCTGAATCAGTTGTAAACTTAGCCGACCTAAGGCAACTTCCCTTATAGCGACGGATGGCCACGGAATTTTTTCAAAGACTTGACCCTCTCCTCTTACAACCATTAGCGTGAAGATCCGTGTAAACTCTTCCCTTCATCCTAAACCCGTGCTGTTAATGCTTAATAGTCGACTTACTACGGCGAAAAATGGTCTCTAATTTTTAAGGACCCCCTTACTCCTACTCACTCTTTTTTTAACTCACGCACAATAATTTATGCAAAATATTTTATGAAATTCATATACAGGCTTTGGAAGCAAATATATGATTTTAAATAATTTGCTCATGATAGTGATGCAGTTTGGTCATGATAATGTGGCATTAAAAATGCATTTTTCAGCAACACAATTCATGGGTGGCGTATCCAATACTTTTATACCTTTACCTCTATAGACATTACAAGAACTTTTAACCATATATATATATATATATATATATATATATATATATATATATATATATATATATATATCACCATGGTATGGTACCAACACATAAACCCACGTTTCTCTGTGCGAAATCTTCTGATGAAAGGGGTGGTGTAAAGCTGGCGAAACAGCCGTAAACGCACCCGACCTAAGCCAACATCCTCTATAGCGACGAATGGCCTCGGAATTTTTTAAAGACTCGTCCCCTCCCCTCTCCTCACAGCACTATCACCGCAGCCTTTTCATCCCCTCGTGTTTAAAACTCTCTCACTTCCCTTCACATCCTAAACCCATGAGGCAACAGCTCTTGGTCAACCTACTGTATTTAAAATGGTCTCTGGATTTTAAAGACCCCCACTCCAATACATTTTTAACTCTCTCACGACTATTTGCGCAAATTATTGCATAGACATTAAAACACAATTCCTGGAAGCAAATATGTGATTCAAAATCAGTTGGTTATGTTAGAAGCCAATGCGGCATTAAAAATTCAGCACATGGCTTAAGTGTTCAATACTCTTATATTAGGCATGTCAAGACCTTTTAACCACATGTATCGTATAGAGAATCATCACAAAAAAAAACAACATTCAGTTCTGGACAAAATCTTGGGATGGCGAAAGGGGTGGTGTAAAACAGCCGAAACCGTCGTAAACGCACCCGACCTAGGCCAACCTCCCCTATAGCGACGGATGGCCTCGGAATTTTTTAAAGACTCGTCCCCTCCCCTCTTCTCCCAGCGCCATCACCATCACCGCAGCCTCTTCATCCCCTCGTGTTTAAAACTCCCTCACTTCTTAATAATTCCTCCGCCGCGCCTCGCTGCGTCTTAAACTTTTATGCAGGAGGCGTCTTTCCGGCACCGCGGAGCGCCAACGGGGTGCGAATTTGTTAAAGAGAAGCGTCCTTCGTTTATTTACATTTATTACTCGTCAGGACTGGTCGAGTACCTCTTCGTTCCGAAGAGGCAGACAACGTGGGGAAAATCTCAGGCAAGTTGCCTTTTAATTTAATCGTTTCGCGCCAGCTTGTTCTTCTTACTTGGACTTTCTCCTTTTTTACCAACCCGTGGGGCGGGTTCGTAGGCATCACTAGGCCGTGATTAACGACTTGAAACATTAATGACATTTTGTCGTCAGTGCCACATTTATAACATGTTTTGTCGATAGAATAAACATTTATACACATTTACTATACATGTATGTATTACTAGTGATGTATGTGCTAGCATCTCGGCTTTGAGGAGGCTGACGAAGTGGGAAAATCTCAAACAAGTTGCCTTTTAATTTAATCGTTTCGCGCCAGTTTGTTTTTTCTTATTTGCACTTTCTCGTTGTTGGGGTTTGCAGGCATTACTAGGCCGTGATTAACGAATTGAAACATTAGTAGCATTTTGTCGCCTGTGACACATTTATAACATGTTTTGTCGGTGTGCTAAACATTTATACACATTTACTATACATGTATATATTTATTACTAGTGATGTATGTGCTAGCATCTCGTCTTTGAAGAGGCTGACGAAGTGGGAAAATCTCAAACAAGGTGCCTTTTAATTTAATCGTTTCTCACCAGTTTGTTTTTTCTTATTTGCACTTTCTCGTTGTTGGGGTTTGCAGGCATTACTAGGCCGTGATTAACGAATTGAAACATTAATGATATTTTGTCGCCTGTGCCATATTAATAACATTTGTTGTCGGTTTGCTAAACATACACACACATTTACTATACATGTATATATTTATTACTAGTAATGAGTGTTCGAGTACTTCTTGCCACGAAAAGGCTGAAGACTTGGGAAACTCTCGAGCAAGTTGCCTGTTAATTTAATCGCTTCGCGCCTGCCCGCTCGTAGCCGTATTTACACTTTCTGCATTGCGTGGTTTGGGTTTATTGGCACTACTCGACCTAATTGAATCGTTAATAAAATGTAGTCGGGCCATTTTTAATAGAAGTGAGAAAATTTCATCGAAGATATCTTTTAATTTAATGGTTTCATGCTCGTTTGTTTTTAGTTGCAATTTCTCCTTTATACAATCGCGTGGTTTGCGTTTTTAGGTATCTCTCTACTTGATTGTAGTGTTTATGGAATGTTTGTGCATTTGCAGTATTTGCTTTAAAGAACTAATGAGAGATAATACGTAGAAAAGTATGCTATCATTTTTTTTTTACTTCGATGATGATTGGTAAGAATTCTTTGTAAAATATTTTGGGATTGAAAGTTATATTACCTCTAAATTAGTACTGTTCGTTAAACAAGGGACATTTCAACATAACGATCTTTTTAATTGTATTTTAATTGAACTAATTTGCGATAATTAGTGTATTAGAATTTTATTTGGTGAAAGTTTATATTTTGTTTAAGTTTAGGGTGTCTTGTAAGAATACTTTTAGAACATTTTGCGACTGTACCAAACATTTCATTTAAACGAATAATAGAAGAGAATAAGTTTGTAGACAATGGTAGCAATCCAAAGTGCTCTTGAATTTAATTCTGTGATGTACGCTTGTCCTCATTCATTGGTTCTGCTAATATTGTAGATTAAATATGTTTAGTAGTATTCTAATTGGAATGTCCACTAACTTTCGTAGTAGTTGTAAGCATTCTGGAAGTAACGTGTAGGAAGTTATGTATAATTTGTTTTGAAGAAAGTGCTGAATGTAAAAATTAATGATTTGAATGTCGATTGCGAGCACTTGAAATTCAATTTTTTACAATTTATTTTACCTCATCGATTTTTATACGATGGTCCGTACACTGAAGTCTGATTAAATATCATTTCGAGATTAAAATATTTTTGACTAATCAATTTTGTTTCACAAAGGTGAAACACTACTCATAATAATTCTAAAATGTATCACAACAATCTTTTAATTTAATTGTTCGGTGCCCATGAGTTTCTCCTGTTTCACGTTTCTGCTTTTTAACATTTCGTTATTTTAGTTACGTTGAAGCGTAAACATCTTATTAAAAACAAAAATACGATTAGATCAAGAGTGATGAACCTCTTTACAGTAAGTACATTTATTGGCAGTAGGTAATTTCGTTAATAAAAACGTAATTTCTTTGGTTTCATAATTGTTTTCAGATTGTTAGTGCCTGTGAGCAATGTTTTCTATGTTATTCGTTGATTAAAAATACTTATTTTAAATGGATTATTGGTTGGCAATAAAGACATCTCAACCAAGACACTTCGTAGTTGAATTGTTTTTTGTCGGCTTGTTCTTATTTATCGCATTTTGTTTCTCGGTCATGATATTTTTTGACAAAGTGCAAGCATTGGTGTCTTTAAGATTATCTTCATATTTTCAATCATCAAGTAAAGTCTCTTAAAATCCACTTATTTAACTAATTTGTTAATTTATGTTTTTTAAGTTTTATAATGGCGTTATTGGTCGTGTTTCAATTAAGTTGCTGATGCTTGGGCAGTATTTATTCATTGTCATTTTGCGGTTACTTCTAACACGGATAAAAGCTTAATGAAAAATTAAAATATATAATAGTTGATGGCCTGGGTAGTCTAATTCTGATCCCCTGACAGTTCATGTATTCAAAAGGAAATAAAAAGATTGGTAGAGGCATACACTTCCTTCATCATTTTCATTCTGACAAACACTTCCTTTTCGTTTGTAATAGAGGAATGTACTATTTTTTCCGTGCTTTTAACTCATACATTTATTCAATACATTTTGCGAATTCCCCCTTTCAAATGATCGACAGAAATAATCGAATGTTCCGCTTCCACTTATTTAGATAGGAACTCTGAATTTTTCTTAAATCTGTTATATTTTTAAACATCGATATAAAATTGACTGTAAATGTGACCTGCAAATATTATAAAGCAATCGAATTTGTTATTTAAAAATTTGGTGAATTTAATATTATAAAATGTACAAGAAATATCGACTCTTAAGTTAAATTGCAGTTCTCTGAATGTGCTACTCTAAGGTAATGTATTTCGCTTTATATGTGAATAATTTTGTTGAAATCTGTTTTCAACTTCAAGAAACAATCTTATTGCATCCGATTATGACGATGTTTCATCTACTATCATAACTAGTAAGTTAAGATTCATATATCAGCCATCTGCTCACGAGTTTTGTATTCTGTATAAAAACTAAAAACTATTCTCTGTGAAATTTGTTTTGAAAAATATAACGATTAAAATAGGATATTTTATACGCTTTCTAGTGCTTTTACATGTGACTCCCGCAGTATATCACTGTATATTTTCTAGGGTGCAATTTTGTGTAAAATTTTCAATTATATTTCAGGAATATGAAAAAATATTGGTAATATTAACTATATTTGACTCCACGAAAATTAATTTTTATGTACTTATGTATCATAAATGTAATAATTTCGGAAAATTCCTCTTTGTGGCTGTTTTTACTGAACTTTTATTGATACCACCGTTCTTTTAAGTATCTATTTTTATTCCTTATTCATATTTATTATTTTCACAGACCAACAAAAGAAAAATACAATTCAGTGAAAATGAGCAGTAAATAAGTATATACGAGCATTAGCGCGAATATAATTTTTTGGCGAGGGATAGGAGGACGTCGAGGCGTACTTTACAGCGATTTGTTGCTTTCTGACAACGAATTTTTAATTTATTTTTTTATTTTTCTGTTGGTTTAGTTATTTAAAACTTATTCAATAGAGATATTTAAAGACTTTCGTTACTATAGGTAAATAGTGAATTTTTATTTTTATACTTTTCACCTGTTTTGGAACAATTACGCTCGGAACTATGTTCCACAACAGTAAATGCATCCAGGATGTGACCTTGTTACTGAGTAACCAATGAGATTAATAAATAAATTTGTTCAGAGAATTAGTCACTCCGACCGGGATTCGAAATCCTGTCTCCTGGTTTACACCCCCTTGCTATAACCACTAAGCTATCGAGGCGACTTTGAACACTTTCACAGGCCATATGTTGCCCATTATGATATATAATTTTCCACCTGTCTCCTTTTTTGGACACAATTGCACTCGGAAATATGTTCTGAAACAGTAAAGCAATCCACGTTCTGACCATGTTACTGAGTAACAAATGTATTTTAATAATTAAATTTGTTCAAATATTTTTGTTTGCGAATACGGGCTTCTTCGGCTGAAACTCCATCAAGCCCCTCTACCCTCTTTGGGGCGGCACTTCACTGTGTATGAAGACACACACACACAAATCATTCCAGTTGTCCAGAAATGCCCTGCCTCAGCATGTTACCGACAAACAACTTTTCTCAACAAGTGCCGGCGGGTTAAAGGTAGAGAGCGTAGAGGGGGGTTTAGAGAGCCACGCGCGCGCGCCTGAAGAGAGCGGGCGGTCGGAGGAGCTCGCGTGCGAGAACGGGGCCTCTAAATCACGCACCTTCCCGAGAGTGAAATACGAGCTCGTAGAGCGGTCGTCGAGCAGGTTTCTTTTCAAGAGAGACTGCGGAAACGTTTAGAGCAGCTGCGGGCACGCTGGTGAGGCAGAAATGTCTCACTTGCTCCGCAAAATGAGCTTTCTGAAATTGTTTTTGATGGTACGAACATGTTTATAGCACCTGAGATGCTGTGCATCGTTATTCGTTATTTTGTTTTTATCATTTAAATTATTTACTGTTATTACTTTACGTTTCTTCATTAATTGAATTAATGCCTTATTTACGTGGTGACTGTTCCGTCTGACCACGCAAATTTCGCTACGCTCCTTTTCACCAACTAGCAGAGGTAAGAGGTTTTTCTTGAGTGACGAAACAGGCGATTTTTGAATTTAGCTCAGAAGCGTCATTTAGGCTCAAGGATCTTTTACATGCAAGCAAATCTACTAACATGGGACAGTCGGCTTTACTTCCCCTCCGAAGGAAGGCGTGTTGTTCCTAAACATCGGTTTTCAGTAAAATTATAGGTTTTCACGACAGCATCATTAAGTTTTCCTTGTATGCGTCATTCAAAATAATTTTTGCTTGTTTAAAGCATGCATATTTAATTTTATGTAACTTTTTAAAATTTGAAGAAACCGCGCAAAGCTGTGCATATTGCAATAAACATTGAAATAAATTGAAAATACGTATCTTTTTAATTGATGATTTTTAACAACGTTTGCGCGATTACTTCTTCTACTTTCTCCGGAATATGACTGTATGTTAAATACTTGCTTTAATTTTAATTTTTGTGTTTTGAGAAAAACACACCAAAATGCCTTTATTATAGAATTAATACTGACAAAACTTTCAGCTTTACTTTTGTCTGTACTCTGCAATGCTTCTTTTAATGAATTGAAGTATGCTATACATTGAAAGTCCGAATTATGAGAAAAATATTTCAAATATTTTTAGAATTAACAATATTATAATATTATTAAGAGGAAGTCACTATATCGTTGAGTTCGGTTAGGTACATATAATTTACAACTAATTTTTATTCAAATTGGGTGAATTCTACACAGACACATGATTTTTTTTCCATTTTTGCAATCATTGTTACTATAATTCATATTTTCTAAAAAATAATTTATCTTTAAAAACTGTTCTAAAATAGAAAATATTGAAATAAATGGGCGATAAAAAAATTGACGTGTTTATAATACATAGTATAGAGTAATTGTAATAGTGTTTATAACAATAAAATATTTATTAATGCCTGAGCACTTGGGGTGAAGTCATTTATTATATGCTTTTTTATGAACACTGATTACCAAAGAGAAATGTTTTAACCTTGTTTCTGGAAATTTTAGGTGTTTAAAGGTCAACATGTTGCAAATACTCTTTCAAAACACATGAAATGCGTTTGAAACAGCGTACATATATTTCTCCAGAGGGATAGTCAATTTATTTAAAGCAGTGAATAAATAAATGTATTTGTCAATAATTAACATATTAGGTTTGTTACTGTTTGTACTTCCAGCGCTTGCATTTGTACCATCAATAAATAGTACTCATAATTATTAAAACATTTAAAACATATTTTACAGGCACTAGAAACGATTATTAGATACATAAGGTATGAAAAATAAAAAATAAAAAATATTCAGTATTCAACGAGTATAGGAATGGGAGATGCCTTATTATTGACAAATTAATAAAATTGAAATAATAGATATGTTTGTGTATATTTTATATTACGTTGATAATACGAAAATTATTTCAAGAAATTTGCATTCATGTTCTTGAAATTCTATAACTAACATAACAGTTTATCTAGCCATAATTTAACATTTAAAAAGGTCTTGACCTGTGACCCTTAGCAGTCGTGTACAATTAATAACAGTTGTTATCAAGGGTAAGTGTTTTTTCTTAGCTTTACTTCGAATGACAATCCCTTATTTAATCATCATCGTTACTATTGATGTGGAGGAAAATAATTATATCCTTCCTGTTTACGAAATTCGGCTTCTTTACGTGTTACACCAATATTAAGCAACAACAAACGAATGGCAATAACAATGATTATAAAATATTTAATGAAGAAATAAGATTTTCGTAATTGTTTACTGTTTTATGCTTGCATCGCAAACAGAAACGGAAATCTGTCTGCGTCCGTTACGAATTTAACAGTGGATCGTCCGTTCAGAACAATCGAAACAAATGAGTTAAAGGTAGAGATAGTGTATTATGAAACACGTATAACAAGAAATGGTATTTAATTTTGGGTGAGATGTTTTTTTATAAGAACAAGGTATTGAAACCACGCGGTGAATATCACAAATAACGTACTCGGTTGGTTACAAATCTCGGTTTTTCGAACTTCTTCCGCATCCGCTATTTGTTCTTTATCAGCCTAATAATAATGTTAATAACAATTAATAACGTTAAATACGTGGGGGTGGTGTTATTTATGGATTCCGTGGTCGCGAGCGCTCCTCAAGTGTCTACACGAAGCGCCTCGCCAGACAGGCCGAGTGCGCAGCATGGCTGGTCCACCAGCGACCGCCTCCGGCAGCCTGCTCTGGGAGAGCTCCGCGCTCTCCCCTACCTGGCTGCTCCCTCCCCTCCCCTCCCCACCCTCTCCCCTCGCCGTGCCCGGCGCTCGAGCCCTCCTCCTCGCTAAAGTGATCAATATTCGCTGGGCTACAGCGGTGGGCTTATCAACGCAAGGTATACGGCGCGCGCCCCGCTCCGCCCCGCTGGCCCCTCCGTCGCCCCCGCCGCGCTCCGCGAGACTGAACCGCCGCCTGCTTTGCCGCCGACACAGCCGCCTGGGCACATGGTCGCTTCGCAGGCGCCTACGCCGCCGCCGCCTCCGTTGCCTCGCTGCCTTCGCCCCCTTTGGCCGCGCCTCTTGGCGCGCTCCCTTTCCACCACTTCTGCAACCTCCTTTTCTACCTCTCCGTTACCTCGCTGCCTTCGCCCCCTTTGGCCGCGTCTCTTGGCGCGCTCCCTTTCCACCACTTTTGCAACCTCCTTCACTACCTTCACCGCTTCTGTGCGCATGGTTGCTACGTCTTTGCCATCGCCGCCCCTGCCATTTCCTCTCTGCCTTCACCGCATCTGTGCGCATGGTTGCTACGTCTTTGCCGTCGCCGCCCCTGCCATTTCCTTTCTGTTCTCGCCTCTTTTAGCTCTCTGCTCGCGCTCCCTTTCCACAGAAGCGTGTGCAATCTCCTGTTCTACCTTCACCGCTGAGATAGCCTCCTGTGTACATGGTTGCTGAATCTTTGCCATCGCCGCCCCTGCCATTTCCTCTCTGCCTTCGCCTCTTTTGGCGCGCTCCCTTTCCACCACTTGTGAAACCTCCTTTTCTACCTTCACCGCTTCTGTGCGCGTGGTTGCTACGTCTTTTCCATCGCTGCCACTGCCATTTCCTCTCTGCCTTCACCTCTGTTGGCGCTCTCCTCTTGTACAGCCGCTTGTGCCATCTCCATTTCTACTGTCACCACTGACATCCCCGCCTGGATCCATGGTCGCTACGTCCTGCCAACATCTTTACCACTTCCTCTGCCATTGCCCCACTACCTTCACCACCTATCACCATCTTTTTTGTTACTCTCCTCTTCCACCGATGATTGGGCCATCTCCTGCTTTACTACCAGTACTGATCTTCCCACTTGAGTCCATGGTCGGTACGGCTTTGTCTACACCGCTACTGCCGCTGCATTGTGTCTGCCTTCCCTTTTACCTCCATCTTCTTCCGCCTCCTGGGCCTTCTCTTTTTCTACCGTCACATTCAACATTCCTGTCAGAGCACATGTTCGCTTCGTCTTTTCCTTCACTGCATCACCTCGCTTCTTCCTCCTCCACCACTGCCATTGTTTCATCCACTGCCATCATAGCCTTCACCACTTTTGAGTGTCCTTTCGAATGATTTCCTTTTCCACCGCCGTCTGTTCTACCAGCACCACCATCACTGATGTTCCTGCATGAGCAACACTTTCGCTTTGCCTCCGCCTACTTTCGCCATCTCTTTTGGCGCGATCCTCTTTTACTGTTTCCTTTCATCTTTTCTCTGCCACAGCTACTGCCATTGCTTCATCCGCAGCCCATCAACGTCGCAATTGTCTCATCTGTCTTCATCGCCTCTTTCATTGCCACTCGTGAGTCTCCGTTGGCCCTACATACTTCTCCACCATTTCTTAGGCCATATCTTCTTCTACCACAACCACTGACACCCTTGTCTGGTTTCTTTGTTGCTTTATCACTGCCTCTGCCATTGCCTCAGCTTCATCTCGGCGACTAGTACTGTTTCAGCACTCCCTCAACCATTTCCTTTTCTATCACCATTTACATACCCGCCGGGGTTCACGATAACTCTGTCACTACTACCGAATTTTTAAACCATCCTTGGCTCTGTCTCCTTTTCAATCTCTCCCGCCGCCACTGCCATTCCCACTCGTAATCTCTGCCATCGCCTTCTCTGATCTTCTCAGGCGCCAACTGCATTGTCCTATGTAACGTGCGTCCTTCCTTATGTGGCCTCCTTGTCATCCGCTTTCTAACTGTAGCCAAGCTGCCGTCGTCTCCTCTTGCCGTCTCTGCAGCCATTTTGTGTACGCAAACACATCCGCTACAGTCTTCATGTTCGTCGTCTTCTCTTATACACACCACCTCCATTTCCATCACCGTTACTCTCTCTACTTCACAACTTGAGATTCCACGTAACTTTGTTGTCTGTGTGGGTACCTTTACAACGAGCTCCTTCATCTTCGTCTTCCCCTCAGCCAACGTCATCACAGACATATTTGTCTCTATCCCTCGACATGTATGCATACGCGTATTTCAGATATCGTCTTTACCCGCACATCCAATTTCGTCACTATCATTGTTAACGCTTTTGACAGATTCCCCCTCCGAGTATTCAATAGTATTCCATCACCATTTCAGCTATCAGAGTTTGGGCATCACTTCTCCCAATTTCATCTTTCAAACATTGTCCCCTATTGGCGTCTCCATCATACCAACCTATATTTTAGTCTTCAACGCCTGCGTGACTCCTGACCACCATTACATTCCGTTATGCGTTTGTCACGCCCTTACTACCGCCTACGTCAACATCCGAACACTACTTTCTCGTACATCATCCCTGATGCCTGGATACCTTTATCAACACAGCCTTCTCCTTCAAGTACATGCCTCACCTCCCTCGTGAACGTTTTTTGACCTTTTCATCCCACCTCTGTCCGTGCCTGCCAATCTTTTTCACCTCCACGTAGGCAGTACTCACCTTCGAAGACAACACTCTGCTGGATTCACTACAAAGCATGAATTATGGGCTTATGACAAGCCACTCGCCGGCTGCAATCTATGCACTCACTTTCCCCAATAAATCGCTCCCGACCTCTTCGCCAACGCTGCTACACCTTGGTCTTCAACCTCAACTTACAACTCGTCTACATCACCAATGTCACTCTGGAGACCCTCGCCAACGCCTGCGAGAATCCTAATTTTGCTATCGTCGTCCCTTCCAACGCAGCTTCCGGCTTCTACACAAATTTACGCCAACCACAGCATTGACTTCCGCAAGCTTTTCAGGTTCACCTTCAAGCTTGTCGCAGTCAGCTCCTCTATCGCCATCGTGTCTGTCTCCCAGGATTATCCACACTAGCTGGATAGCCAGGTCGAATTTTGTTACTATGTAGAGGAGAATTCTCTCAACCCGGTACTCTGAAAGATAGTTTCTGCGATCAGTAGCTGGAGAAGTGCCCTAACAAACGATCCATAGACGGCGCGCAATCTTCCTTCCACTACCTAGCCCTCTCCTCCCTCCGTAGTAACTCTCATATGCAATGCACTATGACGTGAGTCCTCCCAGGACATCTCCCTCTCGCTTCCCCCTACTCTATCAACGCAGCCTTCGCCCATTTCACTTAACTTTCACCAACACGTCGGTTCTAACTGATAAAGACTCATGAGCCCCGTTTCTATTGTTTCACCCGCGCTCACATTTCCTCACAACAATCACATCTTGCCAAAACGAATCTTGACTGACGGTGACCTCCTCCCCACCTACGTCCTCCCATTCACTACAATCTCCTCCCTACCTTCGTCTCAGGAGAAGGATTTGCGTCCGTCTCAACCTCACTAATGTCAGTGTTGTCCGTGTCTGCCTTCACGACCCTGCCCACATCGACTTCTCATCAGCCACTTCCACCCTTCGTCAACCATCACCTCGCCATCCACCTTCAATTATTTAATATTTCCGGGCACATCAGGTGCGATGGGCGATAGTCCCGTTAGGGTAGTGAATGTTTTTAATGTCGGGAGGTAGCGATGTTTCTCCCCCGCTGGATGGTGTGATCCAGCGCCGTCCTACATCCCGAATTGCGGGGGAACATCTGCTCCAGTTTTCTCTTTCCAGCAGAGCACCGCATTTTACGAGATCTGTAGTTCCTGACTGACTTCCTGACAAGACTTCACTGTAAATACGTGCGTAATAGGAGAACGTCACATACGACGGAATTTATGCAGCATTCTCCCGGTATTGATCGGTGAAACTATAGAAAAATAACGACCACAGCAACCGGTCCCTAGAATTCTCCTGCGAATAGCAGCTGATTTCGACTTAACTGTATAGTTAGTACTGCAAGTCCACAGCCGTGGGAACAATAAACCCCAGAATGTCCAGATCACATTTCTACCATCACCTTCCTATCTAAATCGACAGCTTTAGTTGCCTCACCGTCCTCTTTCCCGTCCGTATCCTCCAGCTCTTGACTATCACCCCTTTTGTCGTCGCCACCTCCATCGCCGACGTTGCCTTCCCCTCCAATCTCACTACTCTCCTGATCGTCTCAGTCTTGGGTATCGCAAGATTTTCACATCCGCCTGCGTTGTCTACTATGCGACAGCCCCACTATCACCGCTACCTTTGCCATCTCCATCGCCAACGAAGCCTTCACCGCCAACCGCATCTCAAAACTCTCTCCAACGTTAATCACAGCCTAGTATGCCCCACCTGCGTTCTCCCCATCGTGGTTCTATCCTTGTCTTCCTCCATCGCCAACACAGACTGTGCCTTCGTCTTCAGTGTCATCTCTGCATTCTCCCCAACGCTTTAACCTTGGTCGTCACAGCATCTTCACCGCCCCCATGACCAACGTTGTGTTCGCCACCAACCTCTCCTCAGAACTCTCTACAACGCCAGTCTCGGCCGTCACAACCTCCTTGCATCCTCCCTCTCGTGTTCTAATTCTCGCACCTCCCTTAGTCACAGATTCCCTCTCCCCACCTGCGTACCCCTCGTGACCCACCCTCGTCCTTGCCTTCCTCTTTCTCCGGCTCCAACAAAGTCTGCGCCTTCATCGCCAGTCTCACCTCACTACTCTCCCCAAAGCCACAGTCATGTCGGTCACAGCCTCCTCCTCCCCTGCCTGCGTCGTCCCCTTCTCGGCCGTGCCCCCCCTCCCTCTCCACCCTCGTCTCCGACACCCCCTCCTCCTCCACCGGCGGCGCCCGACCGCACGTTCTCTCCCTCGCCCCCTCCTCGCCCCCCGCCCGCGCCCCGACGCCCTCCCGCGGCGCCGCTACCAGCCTCCACGAGAGATCCCCGTTCTTAGTCAATACGAGCCACGCCGCAGGGCACGGAAACAAGATGCCGCTGGCCAACGCCCGCCATGCGCGCCTCGGCCGGCAACTGTTTCCTCCTCCTCCTCCTCCTCCTCGTCGTCGTCGTCGTCCTCGTCGCCGTGCTCCGTGGCTCGTCTTCTGTGCTCGCCTCATCCAGCCGGCGCTCTCGCTCGGCTGGCACGGGCGCGCGGGTGGCGAAGCGATGCGAGCTGTTGCCGGCGGGAGGCGAGGGTTGGCGGCGGGGCGCGGGGCCTAGCGGTGCGGAGGCGGAGGCGGCCGCGCCCCCTGCCCTGCCTGGCTGAGCGCGGAGGCCGCCGCCGCCGCCGCCACACGCGCAGATACTCGCACGCCGGCGGATCCATAGAGAGGCCTCCTCCTGCTCGAGGAGCGAACATAGGGTTTACCGGCGGCGGAGACGGTGTAGCTCAAGGGTCGTTTTCTTGCCATTTATTATATTAAGGTTGTTTATGATATTTGTAATTATTACTCTGCGATTTATTGTTCTATTGACGGCCATTATTATTATTATTATTATTATTATTATTATTATTATTATTATTATTATTATTATTATTATACACCGAAAAAGAGAATGTTGGAGTATACCAGACTCATGATACTGTAGCAAGTCTCCTTGTTACATTTTCATGGATCTGGTATATTTTTTTTTCGGTGTAGTTATTGGTCACATGGGTATATTATAATTATGATCACAGATAAAAGCATAACAATTTTGATGGAATACGTATCCCGTTTTACGTGCTTTAACACTATAGTTATTTCTTCATTTTATTTTTTCGGAAAGTCAAACATTATTATTATTATTATTATTATTATTTCAGTATTCTAGGAAAATAAGTACTGATGAAGATAAAATATGTTAATTTTTTGATTTTCCTTACAAGTAGTGGCACTTTTCTATTGCAACATTTCCACAGTTCGTCCATTTCAGCGTTGTAATCGCAGAGACTCAGTTATTGTTAAAAAACTTCCCTCGGTCATACACGCGAATACTGTGATGGTTCAAAAAAGGCCACGATCACCTCTCATCATCATCCCATCACCTCATATTTTATACTTCGAGGCTCAACATCCTTGCAAGGGATACAGCCGAAGAGATGATCCCCACTGTTAATCTCTCAGCGGGTTCGAATACCACTGGACCTCGAAAGAGAAAGTGTATTGTGATCAGAAATGGCCAATTCAATAATAATAATAATAATAATAATAATAATAATAATAATAATAATAAATTATTTGATTGTTTTCCCGCTAATCAAAAGGGTTGCAACAGTTGTGAAACAGGAATTCCTTCAAAATTGTTAAGCTTTCAACTGTAACCAGGTGGTGAAATGTAAATAAAATTATTATTATCATTATTATATTATTATCATCATATTATCCCTCACATTATCATTCAATTATTTCAACTACCATTCACAACTACTTGGTCCGAAGATTCCTGAAATATTCTCCCCAATTTGCTGAATGTTACAATGAAAACAAATTTTAGAGCTATTTTTTCTAGGTATTTTACTAAGAATTCATGATCCGCCGTACAGTAACTCGATTATTGCACTGAACATCCTTGCGGATACTCGTAAATTTTATAAAAATTTCTGGAGAATTCTCTATGATTTCAATAGTAGTAATATTTTGTTGGAGTAACATCGTTTGTAGTTCACTTTTGTCTGTGAAGTTCTTTCAGCAATCTGGGAGTTTAAATAAATTATGAAAATTTTTAAATGCAAAAGATGTTATAACTTCAATAATGATGCAAAGATTATTAAGAAATAACATTACCTAATAGTTTTTAATAATTAAGCGATTAGATTGAATAAAACTACCAAACCAATTTCAAGAACAAAGTAAGAAATCTCTGAAATATTTTAGCGAAATATTCTCCTTTAAAGTGTTTCTATGAAAGTTCATATTAATTATGTCCAATGCGTTCATATCAATCTAATAGTACCTAAATAATTATTGCACTTCGTATTGAAATGAGAACAATTCCCACGTCATTTATCACGTCACTCGCTAAAACAATATCTCATTTCGTAAGACGAACTCTGACAGTGTAGTCTACAAAGTCCTAAAAGAAGAAATTACTTCATAAAACCGACAACTGGTAAATTAAATATTAATTCTCGTACATCTTTCTCGGCAGCATTAACATTATTTCAAAGTATCCGGAACATTCACGACCCCAAAAGATTAAGCACACAAAATATAAAACTGTTTAACTTCTAATTTCAAGAAAAACGCTCCATTAGGTACATCATTGACAAAGTAGCGAACGATAGCGACTTTTTCCCCGCTCCGTATTTGCTATTCTTCGGAAACCCAAAGCCATCAAACAGAATTCCTTGAAAGAGAATGCGAATCAAAGGAAAGAAGAGGAAGGGAAAAAAGCTTGTGCCGTCTACGGACGCATAATTTCGAATTAAAATCAAAAGAGAGGAGCCAGTTTCCTCTTGAGTACTGGGGGCAGCTCTTTCATCTCCCCCTTTCCGATAGGCCAACAGGAAGCGGGCTTGTCTCCTGGGGCTGTAACTTCCGCCGCTGCCGCCCGCCGCGCCACCGCCGCCGCCCCCGCGGACCCGTTCTTCCAGATGACACGGAACCGGTCTCGCGGCGCCCGTGCGTCGTTGTTATTCGCGGCAGGTCGAGAATGCTCGGAGTTATTGCGATCGAGGATGAACTGGGATAAAAGGTAGGCCTTGTCAGGAAAGAAGGGTTTTTAATTTTTTATTTTTCTTACCGATAATATTTATTTATTGTTTATTTGCTCAAAATGAACACGCTATTCAATTTGTCGGTCAAATGCACATAAATATCATTAAATTTGAGTATATTGGATAAATTAAATAACAACGCCTGATAGTCATAACTGGAACTTAAAAAATACAAAAAATTACTTCAAGCTGAAAATACAAAATACGTCAAAAGAGCAATACAAAACTTATGGTCGCGTGCAGTAATTGTGTATGGTCCTCGTGAAGAGGTTAAACGATAATAAACCGATAATAAACGATTAGACGATATATACGACATAACCGAATAGACGATAAATAAAAAACGATAATAAACCGATTACAAAAGTGAAGTGACAAGTAAATTACTTTTATTATTACCAACTAAAATTACTTATTGAAATTGTCAATTCAATACTACCAATTCAATAATTTATTAATTAATTACAATTTCAAGGAACAGAAAAGGCAGCAATTTAAGTAATACACCTTACTTCTATCTTTAAAGTAGATATGTTAATTAGATCAGCTAGATTATTTTATACATATTTCAAACAGTCAAGTACAAGGATTTCTTTTTAGTTCTTACGATAATCAGGGAGTTTAAATTCCGAAATTTTATTAATAAAATAATGATGCAAACGAAATTAATAATTCAATCTACAGACATCCCCGCTTACCTCAACGTAGGAATATCCAATAGTACTCGTATTAATTTTAAAAAAATACAAAAGTGTAATGGCAATAACACTGCCAGAAACTTTTGTTTTGTTCTCAACTCTCCTTAACTAGTCATGTTTCTGCAGAAGTCATTATTTGTTGCAAATATGTTTCGTGAGATAAGTAAATGGCACCATATGTCACCTTACTAATTCTAAGAGCAACTGGATGCAAATCATGAGACCAGCTTTCGATTCCAGCTGGGGGGAAATAATTCTCTGAACAGCTTCAAATATTTATTTTATTTTTCAAATTTTGGTTGAAAGTTTCTATATACAAATGTAATAGTTATGATGTGTTGAAGGCTTCTGTGTACGAAAATAGACTTACTTTTTGTTATGTACGAAAATAGAAAGTTACCACGTGTTACTTTTCATTTGTATGTGCGACCGCGTCAGCTCACCCGTTCGCAGGGGAGAGACCAAAAATGCCTGTCTCGGGTCTGGAGGCGGTACTAATGAAGTGAATACTGCCGAATATCGCTCCATTAGAATATCCATCAGACCCAAGCCTGACACAATTTGCAATTACTTAAAAAAAGCAAAACATAGCTAAAACCAATGACGAACGTAATATACGACTCGAAACATATTTTAAAACCCCACTCTCGCCCCACTATTTGGAAGATACCGACAATAGTTCATAAAAAAATCAAAATCTACAACAAAAACACTCCCTACAGTTTTCCGATTCATGCGGCCTTAAATCACAAATTATCTAAAAATAAATTCCAAAAAATATAATACAAGCACAGAACAAACAGATCATCTTAGCATCAATACCTCAATATAAATGCGTACGCAGAATAATTTCCCTTCTTCCACTATCATCAGACCCAAATCTTATCTTTCCATCTTATCTTTCCATAGTTCTTGCCAAATCCAAAACCACAGCTAGAAAAAAGTAGCGGGGCGAGGCAGCCGTCGGCGCACACCCGACACTTCTCCCTAGACCAGGGGTGTCCAACTTGCAAGGCCTCAAGGGCCACAACTAAAACCTTCAACATGGTTGCGGGCCATATTTTGTGTTTACTCAGACGATCCATGCCTCACTTTTCCGCAATGTTGATCACAGCTCTTTGCTCGGCTGCTCTTAAATGGTGTGTGTGTGTGTGTGTGTGTGTGAGAGAGAGAGAGAGAGAGAGAGAGAGAGAGAGAGGGCATGGTGATGGAACCATGAGTGATGTCAGAGCGGTACCATGCATAATGCACTGAAACACATTGGTATGATTTTAATTTTTTTAAACTTACTATAACATAATTTAACATAATTAATAACATAATTTAAATTTAACGTACATTTTTTACATCAAGGGGGTGTCGACACTGGCAGGACACGTGCGCTACACGCACAATGTTCACGGGCCTCGGTAAATATCAACGCGGGCTGCATGCAACCCCGTAGCCGCCTCTAGGACAGCCTTGTCATGGATCAATGTTCTGCCCTGATCGTTGGTCCATTCGGATTGCACAGTGAACTAGTGCCCTGCAGCAGCAAAAAAGCTACGAACCAAAACCACACTAAATGCTTTTCCAAAAAGTAGAGTACTACTACTCAAGAATAATAAATAAAATACTCTCTTATAAAACTGCGCTAAATTAAATATAAAAAAACTGGTATTGCTACAACAGCACATACTTTCTTGCATTATTGTTAATAGTTATGTAATATGACAATTTCTTTCTTACACTTCAAATAGAATTTCTTTAAGTCTGAAACAAACGAAGCGTGATAAATACATATATTTATTTATATTTAGAAGTTTAAACGAAAACAGTTATCTGCCACTGAATTCAGTGTATTCACATTTACATAAATGTACCAACTATATCCGATGTGTATTTTAGTAAAATCATTAGTTCATAATAACGCCTTCCAGCGACGTTTGTCAAATGAACGATTGTCGTTTATTTCATATGGCACACCCATTTTCCAAATCAGCATTCTTGATACCGCTAGCAACAAAATGCAAATTGATAGAAAAATAGAACAATTAAATATAATACGGGAATAGCAAATATACAGAGTGAGTTCCGTAACTTTAGCATCTTCTGTAATTATTAAACGGTGGATGCTATTACAATGCAGTTTCCACGGAAGTGCACGAGGGAATGGGGCTAATTGATGTATGTATTCGTTTCTATTTTATCACTTGTATTTTACGAGATATTAAAAAAGTAACTACTTTTCCAAATAAAACTATACATTTTAGTCTGTCATGATGAGCGTAAAAAGACGAATACAATGATATACATTTTGTCATATGCTAGTTAAGCATTGAGTAATGTTGATAACTTCAACTGTTCAAAAATCCTTCAAAAATTGCAGGAGGTTCTGAAGTTACTTGACTCATCCTGCATAATGGCGGACGGCCTCTTTCTAAGAGCCTTGATGTGATGAGCTGTGTCATAATCTGTGAGGCACTGCGTTTGGAAACTCAGTCGCTATGAAGAGGATGAGAATAGATAAAATAGCACAATCAAATATTTGCAATTTTCAGTCAAAATCTAAATTGTTTCATTTTATGTGCGTCTTTTGTAACAGATTCTAAAGACATCTTGTGCATCTCTCATATGTCCCCAGGTTTCATCGTTTTCTTTTACTTGCTGCGTGCATTGCATTAGAAATGTAGATGGACAAGTATGATTTCAACTGCTGTCGAAAGAACTGTTTTTGAAACTACGAGTATAATCCATAATCTGGGCTCCAAAATTCACTTTTCAATGAGGATATGCTTGCTGGTTTTTTTTTTATTTTGGTGTGATTATAAAACAAAAATATTTGATATCCGTGAAAAACGAATTTTTTTTAAGTGATCCACTAAAGGAAAAAGCTGATATAATCCCTGTACATATTTAGGGTGCAAATACACGTTACATATTTTTTGTCGAAGCGCATCTAAAAAATCTTAATTTTTGTTGCATTTAGGAAGAAAAAAGTTAAATATTTTTTGTTTTATTATTTAATCTAGTATTGGCAATCTCACCCATTCCAGACGTTAAAACATTTTTATGCTGGGTAGGGAATGATTTTTTTAATATAAGAGGATAGGTGGTAGGGATCTAAAAACTGATTTATTTTCAAATATTTATAGCGTTTGCAGTATTTTTAGATTTCTTTTAGTGATTTCGTCTCAAAATAAACGAAATTAAAAAAATTGAAGTGCTTATGTCAAGATGTTAAAGAGGCCTTCAATATTTGATTAGCAATGTTTGCTGCTGTCATATGGTACATACGATAGTACATACAATATCCCATGTGTAACACATAAGTCACGAAACGTTGCTTATTGCACACAGAACAGGGCTCATACTCATGTCATCTTACAATTTCCATAGTACACGTTTCAAGGTAAAATAAAACAAGAGAAAAACAAATACGGTACGTAACACGACACGTGACTCTTGGCACAACATACACAGCTTATTGTGCTCGGTATACGAACCATAACACACGGCTCGTGTCTACTTGTCTGTCCGGAAGATGACACGCCCTAGGTACAGGTGCCAACTTTTCGGTTGCCATGATGCGACCTTTCTAAGGACGAAATGCCTATGCCAAGGAAAGGCCTCAGCATGACAGCCAAAGCATTGACCTCGGCCGCGGCATCTTCCTGTCAGCCAAGTAGATATTGGCTCCGGCCACGGAACCCTCGCTTTCACGCAGCAAATAGCTCGTAGCACATAATACGTGACACACTGTGCATAGCACATGCCGTACGGATTGTAACATTCAGCACATGGCAAATAACACATAGCGCATGGCATACGCGGCAGAGTCAGTATCTTCTTGACTGTTCGGGAGACACTAGGTGGAGATACAAACGTTTCGGCCGCGATACTGTGATCGCCTTCTGGGCGAAGCTTTGACATCGGTGCCTGCATCGTGGAGTCTTCCGAACAGCCAAGTGACTAGCCACCATTCCACACGCCACATAGGGCGCTGAACACGATACATGACTTTGTAGTACATGCCACATGACACACTGTGCATAGCACACGGCTCATAGCATTCCGCACATGGCGCATGGCTTTCTCGGTCGGAGTCAGTACCTACATGACTGTACGGGAGTCTCGGAAATAAATAGTTGGCTGTCCGGGAGACGCCACGTCCTGGGCAAACATGTCAGCGTTGTGGCCGCCATGCTGCGATCTTCCTCAGGGCAAAACTTTGACATCGGTGCTTGGGACGTAGCGTCTCTCGAACAGACGAGTAGGTACTGACTCTGGCCGCCGAAGCATTCGTTTTTTCACGCCACAAAGCGCATTGCACACGATGCAGGGCCTCGTAGCACACACCACATGGCACATGGCTTCCGCGGCCGATGTCTGAATCTACTTGGTTGTCCAGTACTCTGGGAAATAAATTGTTGGGTGTCCAGGAGATGCCGCTTCCTGGGCTCACATGTCAACGCTGCAGCCGCCATGCTGAAATCTTCCTCAGGGCGAAACGTTGACTTCAGTGCCTGGGACATGATCTTCCTCAGGACAGGAAACGGTGACATGGCTGCCTGGGACGCGGTGTCTCCGGAACAGAGAAGTTCTGACTCCGGCCAGCGATGCCTTCGCCACATGCATTTCACACGATACACGGCCTCGTAGCACATTGTGCATAGCACACGCCGCACGGCTCGGGATGGCAAATAGCACATGGCGCATGGCGGTGGTTGGCGCGCGCCCAGCCGCCCGCCCGCCCCTCGCACAGGGCGCCCCCAGGCGCTGAGGGCGCATAACTTAGCGGCGCAGCTCTGCGCCCGCATCAGCCCTTCCCCCTCCGCCTGGCTCGCCATGCACCCAGCTGCCGCCATGGACGTATTCAAATTGCACCCCGCGTTCGACGTTTCCTGCGCAATGTACGTACCTTGTTAAGGAGGCATCGCGTGGTCTACTTTTCCCTTGCCATTTACCTATCTTCCTGAAAAAACATAGCTCGATTGCATCTCGCGATTGACTTTTCCTACGCCCTTTACCTACGTTGCTGAGAAGGCATAGCTAGATTGCATCCCGCGGTCAACTATTCCGAAGCCCTTTATCTACTGTCGTCTAAAGATACAGCCCGATTTTATAGCGCGGTGATCTTTTTATACCTCTTTTATCTACCTTTCCAAGAAGGCAAAGACCCTTTGCATCTTGCGGTCTACTTTTCTACGTCTTTTGCATACCTTCCTCAAGAGACATAGACCAATTACATCCCGAGTTAAACTATTCCTACGCCATTTATCTACCCTTCGCCAACAGGTTTAAAGCTGGATTTCATTCGTGGTCGACTTCTACTCATTATACTCCTTCTGAAAAGACTACCCGATTGCATCCTGCGGTCAGCTTTATTCTAGCCTATTTATCTACTTCGTTCAAAGGTAAAGCGGATTGCATCCTGGTGGTCGACTTTTTCTTGCTTTTATCTACCTTTCCAAAAGAGCGTACCCTTTACATCTCGCCGGTCAACATTTGCTACGGTCTTTTAACTTACCCTTCTCTGAAAGAACATAGACCCATGCATCTGCAGTCTAAACATTCTTAGCCTATTTTATCTACTTCGCAAAGGTAAGCCTGGATTGCATCTGTGTCGACTCCTGTTTTTACCTTCGACGATCGTACATTGTAGTACTACCTTCCTGAAAGAATAGCGCGATTGCATTCTGCAGGTCACTATCTTAAGCCTATTATCTACTTCGTCAAGGTAAACCGGTTTGCATCGTGGTCGACTTTTTCCTGCCTATTTATCTACCTTCCAAAGCAGCGTAGCCCCCTTTACATCTCGCGGTCAACATTTGCTACGTCTTTTAACTACCTTCCTGAAAAGACATTGACCGATAGCATCCAGAGTTAAACTATTCCTACGCCATTTATCTACCTTCGCTCAAAAATAGAGCCCGATTGCATCCCGTGGTCGACTTTTTCTACGACTTTTACTATCCCTTTTACCTACCTTCCCAAACAGGCATAGCACCTTTGCATTCAAAGAGGCTTAGCCCCATTATCTAGATGAAAATTTCTTAAGTAGTTAGAATGAAGAGCAACCTGCAGAATTTCTCGATATAAATCGAATTCAGCCACTGTCTGGTGAAGAATTCTACCGAGCGGCTGCTGTGATCGGTATTTTTCAGTGATTTCTCAGATCAACACCTGGTGGGAGATGTACCATAACAAAGCGAAGAGCACGAATTCCTTCCTGAGACTCGTCTTTTCCTTTCTCATTACTCATATGTATATATATATATATATATATATATATATATATATATATGTATATATATATATATATATATATATATATACATCGCAGTACCCCAAGTATCGGCTGATCATGGGGCAGTCTGTTCGGCAGGACGGTAGCTCTCTGGTGGAGGTGCGTGGGTGAGGGAATCCTGCAAACCCACATGGTCGGCGCCGGATCGCGTGGTACACCAGGGGGGAAATGCCGCCACATCCTGGAATATTTCATGCACTACACTTTCGGAACTAATGACTATAGCTGTTGTCGCGCCGGGAAACGTAATAATCAAACGTTCAATCAATAAATATCAATACATTTATTATTAATCATTAAATTTATTCTGAGACATTATATCCAAGAGGATATCAAATAAATGCTTCTAATTTGTTATAAAAACCCTACAAAAGAACGAATAATTTGTACATGTGATTGAGTAGACCTTTACGATAAGCTGATGAAGTTAGACCTTCTACAACGAGAAAAATTCATGTGTTATTTTTCTTTGAACCTTTCATTCCCTGCATCAAAAACTAGTCGTGCACGTCAGAAAAGATATTGTAATATCCAGCACGTACGTATGGTTCCTTTACAGCTCCGTTTCCGATGTCGAATGTTGCCGCAGATATACAGCGATTGTTATAAGAATGGACAATCTTGACAGCTAGTGCTGGCAACATAACTTAAGGTTCTGCGGTCGTTGTGTCCTTCAGCCCATTTGACTCTCCTTTCTTCATTCGTTCGTTTGCAGTTGGCCAACTTATAAATGGCTTAAACGTTTCCTTTCGTGGTGTTCTCGTTATACTAAAATGTAGTTCGCTACGAGAAATAATTGAAATTTAGGAGTACACTGCTACAGTGCCTTTTGTACAAATTTGTATTATTATAAACATTACATTGAATTTTCTTTTTGTGTGATAAGTAAGTTATTTGAGAACAGTCTTGAAAGTCAGACGCGTACTGTTACAGGAGTTCCCTGCTCCTGTGCGGTTAAGTGGCGAACTGTGATCGAGAACGTTCCGTGGTCTACGTTATATCAATTATTTTTTTTATAATTACACGTTTGTGAACAATGTGAAGCCATGAGCGGCGGCGATGGTGTAACGGTTAGCGTACTGGACTGTTGTACGCAAGTTGGCGGGTTCAAACCCGATCGAAGCCGTGGATTTTTAAGGGCGAAAGAAATCCTTCGTACGCCTTTCTTCGGAGGGGAAGTAAAGCCGGCTGTCCCATGTTCGTAGATTTACTTGCGTGTAAAAGATCCTCAAACCTCAATGACGCCTCTGAGCTAAATTCAAATCGCCTGTTTCTCGCCCACGAAATACCTCCTTTCTCTCCTAGTTGGTGAAAGGAGTGTAGCGAAATTTGCGTGGTCAGACGGAAGAGCGGGCCTAATGGCCCGAGTCTCGCCACGTAAAATAAGGCAAATTCAATTCAATTCAATTCAATGATGTCTTAATGGGAGCTATGTACAAACATAACCACTTTACGAAGAGGCGTGGATGAACAGCTGCAGCGACGGAGGGATACTTCTCTGAATTACATGTGTCACTCTTTAGCGAACTGTCATTTTGCCTACGACTTCACTAGTGCATGTAATTCCTGTCCCTGTGCTGTGGGGTGGCGAGCTGTGCACGAGAACGTTCTGTGGTTCAATGTTTTGCACGGCTGTGAACCCACGAGAAATCATGATGTCTTAACGGGAGCCATGTACAAACATAAACACTTTACGAAGAGGCGTGGCTGAACAGCTGCCATTGGCGGAGGGATACTTCTCTGAATTACATGTGATGTTCACTTGTTTGGCGAACTGTCATTTTGGATCATACTTAGGTGTATTCTTCTATAGAATGAGCCGTTCTACTTCTAGGTCCCAGCTGTAGGCTGTGCCGGAGCTACGCATGGGCAGTCTGGGCGATCGCCCAGGACCTCGCAAGTCAAGAGATCTGATGACCGGGAAAAACTGGTTTAAAAAAAAAAGGATTTAAAACTCAAAAAAATCGTTTTCATAATTTTATAAGCCGCGGTACTGTAGTCTGATACTTTATAAAATTTTCAACCAACTGTTTACCTTAAATAGTAAATTATTATCGTTACTTATATGGTACACTTTCACAGTTTAATTTCTTACGGGGGGAATACGATTCAGCATTGCTCCGGACTCAAAATTGTTTAGCCCTTGCACTGGCTGTTGGTCTTGTTCTGCCATTTCCGGACGCTCTTTGAGCAAGTCTGAATCTTGCAAACTGGTTTTGGTTTCCCCCTCCTCCTCGAGAGTTCACTCCGCGAGCACAAGTGAAGGGCAGAAAGACTGCCTCCAAGAACAGGTGACAAGTTTCAAATTGGAATCTGTTTTTTAGTCGTTATTCTTTATGGACTGGTCTCCTTAGAGAACAGCAAAATGGTTCATGACAATGGAAGATGTGTTTTTCTTCTAATCAAAATAAAACACTTAAGTAGTATGTATTGCGGTGAGCTATGTGGCCCTTTTTCGTACGTCTTAATGCATTTGATTACGAAACTATTTTGTGAATATAACACTCGAGTTTTTGCTATTATCGTCAATTATTCGGAGTTTTATTTAATGATTACGTATAGCTGATTGAAGAAATTAATATAAATTAAATTATAAGATATTCGAAAAATGTTAAAAAGACTATGTGCGGGACTGAGCGCGGAAAAAATCTAAAAACAATTAAAAATGATCTTAAAGACCCGATCCCGACTCTCAGCTGCTACAGTTCTTGTTAGTCCGTCAGCTTCGTGAAGGGCCATTGGCGGATTATTCTCGCTCGTTAATAATAATTCGGCGGGCCAGAAACAAGGGAAAGGGTACATGCTCTGTCAAGATTTGAAACCATGAATGTCTAAAGTCCCGCCTAGTCTATCTGGCAATGTCTATCAAACTGTTCGTGATGTCTTGTTAGCGGAAAGAAAGGGAGGGATGTGTGCTCTTGGCATAATGATTAGCGCAACGAGTTCCACTTGTGGAGCCTAGGATGGATTCGCGACTAACCCGTATGGAATGTTATTTTTAACGATATTTGTAATATCTAAATTTCCAACAGATTTTTTTTCTTGCAAATTTTATATTCCTATTCAGTACCCAAAAAACATAAACTAGCCAAAAATTTGTGTTTTTGCTTGTTTTGAATTTGTTTTACCAAACTACGTAATGGCTGTAATGGTTTACAAGGTGTTTCCCTGTCTCTCATTCCACCCATATTCCCTTTTAATTATAGGTGATTAAGGTGGTTCACTGCATTTCGGAACTGTTGAGGTGGCTCAGTGAGTCAATTATTTTAACTGTAGGGTCTTTAACTGGAGGACCTAGTGTTCGAATTCCGACGGAGGCTGGATTTTCGACTCTGACTAGGTAGTTGATATCGAATTCGTTTTCACCAAGCGCTCCATAACAGGACTGTTTTTCTGGTGTCCCGAGAGTACTATAAAACGTCAAAGAAGAAGTGTGTATCGCGTTTGTTAAGGTACCGACATTCGCCCGTTCAAAGACACCACGGGAAAGTACCGTTCAGTGGAACTAGCCAATTGCATTCTCCTCCAGTACGACCATGCTGTACAGCTAGTATCGAAAATCTTGCTCCATCGGAACTCCAGCTCTAGGACCTCCCGGTCAGAGGTAGTGCAGTGTCAGCGTCTAGTCTCAGCTGACGTGGTGTTCGATTATCCCAGGCATTCCAGAACGAAAATGTTCCATCCGTGATGAAAAGACAAGGGTGCGCAAGTCCCTCACACCTATATTTGCTGGCGTGAGACGTGGGCGTGAATTTAACGCAAGCGCGAGGTTTACAAAAAAACACCGGCATGAGCGAGATGCCGCAATTTATACACCGCTGCTTATCCCCACGTGACCACCGTTTAGTGTGGGAGGGAGGTTTAGTGTCACGTGACACATACTGCAGTACACGCCCCCGTCTACCTGGCTCTAAAAATATCAGCCACCCCCAACGCTGGGGCTGCTAGCTATAGTCCTCAAGTATGAAAGACTTTCGCCTACTCACACGCAGGGCCGCCAACATGACGCTTACAATGCACAATAGCTCAGTCATGTCTTGTCATGAAGGTTCCATCCACAGCTGACCATCAGGTACTATGCGTGACGTGGCACGACGACGAAGCGACCTGCACCGCCTGCCATCCATAAAGCTCCGCCCACTCACCTCCCGCCTTCCCCCTCTCTGCCCCATCACCGCGCGAGACGGCGGGCGTCGCAATGAAAGTTGAGCGCCGCGTAAAGCTTTTCACGAGCTCGTAAATTAGCGAGCGGGAGCAGTTTCATTAGCCGCCGCTGGCGTCGCTGCGATCGCCCCGCGCTGCTCCAGGGAGGTGGGCCGAGTCAACAGGGTCGCAAACAGCGAAGAGGCGGGCATGCCACTCGTAGCTCGGTCAGTAATACAAGGATGGCGGTTATTACAACAATAACCGATTTTAGTTTGATTGGTAGTGATTCACGGATACTAATGTATTTAGTCCCTTAAGTGTAGTTTACATTTTCTCCCATGGGTGGTGGCGGTCAAATGTAGATATAACATAGATTCTGGGCGCGTCAAATGTAGATATAATTAGTGCCGTAAGTGTAGTGAATGTTTTCCTCTGAGATTGCGGTGATCTTCCCCCGTTGGATGGCGAGATCCAGCGCCGACCTATCGTCGGCTAGCTGGGTTTTCCCTAACCAGGTATCTCCCACTAGCGGGGAACCGGCCCAGTCGGTGGTCACGCTCTAAGCTCCCGACAAGTCTCTCGGCACGTGTGATACTGTAGTGTATGTTAGTGTAAGCGTATGTAAGTGAAGAGTGAAGATAAGCCAAGGAAGAGGAAAAAAAGATCGCGCGCGGTGCGAGGCCCGTTTGTTAGGGTACTGCTCCGGCATTTGCCTGGTATTGGTGGGAGAAACCACGGATCAGAGCAGCCGGTCGCTAGAATTTTTCTTCGGACAGCGAGTGAACTCGACCTAGCTGACAATCATGTGTCGAAAATCCTGCCCCCGTCAGGAGTCGAACATAGAACCTCCTGGTCAAATGTACTGCTGTGCCATCAGTTAACCGGTTTTAGCTTAAAAATAGGCAAAAAAAAGGAAAACCGTAAACAAATGCTAAAAACTAATTTTGGTTCAAACCGGTGAATGTGTTCCCATCCCAAAGATGTCTCCAAAGGGGGGGGGCTTGGTTGAAAGTTTGTGCACCACCGCACATATTTCGTCCACTGATTCTTAAATTTAGTACCAAAACATCTTAAATAAGTTATCGATTCTAGCGTTTGCGAAGAAGCTATTTCTCTTGAAAAAATCTCTATACGAGACTCTCTTCTACGCAGTTCTCAAATTTTGAAACGTGTGATGATAGAACTAGCTGTTTCTGATGAGTAAATAATGAGTTTCTGGTGAGTAATATTTGCTTGAGCGTTATATTCTGGTACATATGATAGAATGCTACTCTTTTGTACTTTTTGTTTTAACATCTGTACACAGTACCAATATTCGCATTTCATCATTACACTAATACAGTACAGTCGTTGTTTTGAAGTTCTGAAATTAAAATTTAACATGAGGCGTATCATGTACACCAATGCGTTTTGTACGCCTGCAAATGCAGTATTATTACTCCATTAACGTTTTTATTTTAGCCACAGATTCGTTTAATGTCTCTCGTTGATTCGCTCTTGATCGGCAGGTTTTGCAGCCGTGTCCGCAAACTTAGCTCTCTGTTGAGGGCGCTTGTAACGGAGTATTACTCCAAAAATGTAAATGTTAAACGGAGGATTACTTCATAGAGCGCTCAACGCGTCAACGTTCCACAAAGCTTTACATGCGTTGCGTCTGCATAGACACAACAAATTTTTTAAGGAAAATTTCCTATCATTTTTCGTGAGCGCGCGTGTGAAAAGCTGTGTCAGCGTTCTATGGCGTGCTGTGATGCAAGCCCAACACAGTTCCTTGTGCACCTCAAACGTTTTTGTCAGTTTATTTATTTTATGGGAAAAACAGGTGAAAACTATGTGCGGTTCAGGTAGAAAATATTGCGTGTAGAATAGTTTTATATTTTTTGTTGTCTTGTATTTGGATATGTTATAAAGCTTCATTATCATCTTCACCAAAAGGCCGTGCTCTCTAGGCGTGGCAGTAATGTTTCGAAATCGCGATTACTCATCAGCTGATAGATTTTTGTATTTTATTGAAAAAATGAGAGACGTACGCAACTTCAGCCACGTGGTTCAACATTTGACAAACTTATTTCTATTTTGTAATTATTTGTAGACGGAGAAAGCTTATGAACTCCTCACTATTAAGTGAATCGGTACCGTAGTTCTAAATTGGCTTTGGACTGTATCTGAAATGTTTTGTGGAGAAAGGAGAGAAAGCTCGCTCATTCCAGCCTCAGTTGAAAGGAGAGAAAGTTTGTTCATTTAATTTTTCGAACAATAATCGAAGGCGCTCTTCAAATGGTGGATTTTGTGGATTGCGCGTCGGATCATATGTATGTTTTCAAGCCGGCGACGTCAGGCATATTGCTTAACTACGCTTTGAGAAGTCACACAAGTTAGACAATTCGAGGCAGCACGTTTTTCTGAATGGGTGACCGTCTGGGAACCTCTGCGAAGAGCCCCTGACTGAAGGGATAAATGGTATCGACTAACGACAAATAACTTAACGGAGGATTAATCCAAAGTATACATTCTCAATGTCCCTAAAAAGCAACGAATCACCTGAGGTATTTTGGAGAAACGGGATCTGTAACGGTACGATGACAAACAGGCAAAAATTGAATTTCAAGCGGTGGCGTTATGATGTTTTAAAGTAATTACCGAGGAATTAATGCGCAGAACTCACTTTTTTGTTAGATATTTGACGGTCAATTTGACGTAGAATATTAACAGTTAATAGATTAAAAAATATTGTTTCGGCCCCATTTTTAAAATATAGTGAGATGCTGTATTTTTAGTGGTTTGCAACGTTGCGGCAGGATTAATTTGTTCCTCTCGGCGTGCGAAAGTTTTATTACCACAAAATTGTAAGAAGAATCTCATTGCTGGCCATTGATAAAGTGGCATTTTTGTTGCTAAATAGCATTCATCGTTGTGTTCTACACATTGCTCACTGAATTACACATGGCATACATTGCAATTTTTTAACTAAGCGAAGTCATTTGTTGAGAAAAAACTATATAACTACGAGTACAAGTAAAAATGTCAGAAAAACGTTTTGCATTATAATCTGTGTATAGACTTAAACGCTTTCTTTGGTTGCGCAAGAAATTACTCCGTTCTGTATAAAACGGCTATCCTGAAATATGACACGTTTTGAGATATGACCCTTTTCTAGTACGAATTATAGAAAATGAAGGGAATGAGGAGATGAAGTGAATAGATATAATAAGTTTGATGTTAACTCCATTAGCGCGAATTGGAAACACACTAGAGAGAACCGACCACCAATAAATTGTTTTCGTATATGAAAGAGATGAATCCATTAATTTAGATCAGCGAAAATTTTATTCTTCTGAAACGTGTTGTAGATTGTGGACTTAGCATAAATACCATAAAGAGATAATAAAATGCAGGTTTAAATAGCATAAAATGTTCGCAATTCCAAAGCTTTTCTGGAGAAGGCTTGTTCTCCAAACCGGATGAATTGGCAGGTGTGAGGTAGAGTTACTGGACTGTAATCGGCACATACCATTCGTGACCCGACGGCAGAGGCTGCCGAAGCAGTGCTCCAAAACTCGCGCGCGCGATCTTTCCTTCCTCACTTTTGTCATCGACTCTCCCCCTTACACACACACATACACATTTTCACTTTCGTGCACTACACTAACGCACATATACAAGTAATAGAGAGGATGTCTCTGGAGGCCGCCACGAACTGGTAAGTCATTTTCAGGAACGAGTCAGGATACTTTTGATCACAACGTGTAGCGACGGGGGAGGTGCCCTACTAAAGGGAAGATACCTGGAAAGGAACACCCCGCAAGTCGTCATGTATGTCGGTGACGTATTATACGTTCAAGCGGAAAGAAACACCACCACTTTCCGGCACACACCATGTACGAGACTAATGATCATAATAGTTGACACACCTGATCACACAAATGTACAAATCCTATCCTTCTGCTCAACGTGTAAGACGGCAGCTTCGAGCTTGATCCTGCTGGGCGGTGCGCCGCTAGTGGGAGGCACATTATTGGGGAAGCCCAGCAAGATGACTTGTATGTCGGCGTCAGATCTCGCCATCCAGATGGGGAAGCTCACCACCATCTTCCGCGATAAAAACCTGCACTACACTTACAAGACAACTGATCTTCGCCGATGACTCGCCAGGGCACATCAATCTACTAATCCTTCTGTCTGCGAACATGTGGACATTTCTAGACTCGGTGCCCCGTTGTTGGTATATACCTTGTTGCGGAAAACCCTCCAACCCGACGTGTATATAGGCACCGGATCTCGCTATCCAGCGGGCGCCGTCAGCGATTAAAACGTACATAACGCTTATGGAATTTAGGTCTATCCATCACGCTTCCCGAAAGATCACTGTCTTCGATCAACGCCAGCGAATCAGTATTCAACGATCAATGAATGGCGCAGCAGTATCCTAACAAATAAGTCAGACTCCGGGCGATCTCTCCTTTCCCTTCATTGTCCTATCATCACCTCTTACTTACACACACTTTCACTTACACGCACTAAACTATCACACGTGCCGGGGGACCGCTCAGAAGCTTAAAGTTTCTCCCACCTGGAGCGGTGTCACGTTGGTGGGACCTGGGTGGCGAAAAAAAACGAAAGCCCAATTGTAGGACAGCACCGACTTTCACCATCCAACGGAGGAAGAACCCATCGTCACCCTGTTAACAATATTCACTACACTTACGGAGCTATTGACATTAGCAGTTGGCGCGCCCTGAAACTCTAATCAATTATTTACAACTGTGACGGTGCCCCGCTGGTAGGAGATACCTAGTTGGGACACCAAGTAGGCTGACGTGTAGGTGGACGCGGAATTACCTTATTCATCTGGAGATTTACGCCATAAAACCTGCACTACGCATACGGGATTACGCGCCAGGATACTTGTCTGTTATTCAGTGGGCATGTGTGGTTCCGCCGCGCGCCGCGTGTGGTGCGCCCACTGCGCGTGCAGGGGGCCTGCGCGCCGCCCTAGCCCCACAACGATGGCGGCGTCGCGACGCGCGCGTCATAATCGCGCGATCCCGCCTTCGCCTATTAATCCGACGTCTGCCTGCGTCGTAACCGCGTCACCCGCCGCCCCCGCTCGCCCTCTTGCGCGCCCTCGCCCGGCGCCGCCATCGCTCGCTATCGTCTTCCCTTGCGGAATCGCACGCCGTCGTCCACCCACCTGCACGCCCTCCCCGCGCTGATGTCCGCCCTCGCCTGCCCTGCCACCCTCCGTCGTTCGTCCTCAGATGCCCTTCAACCCGCCATCATCCGCACTTTCGCCCGCCCTCTCCTACCTCTCCCACCCGCCATTGCCCGTCCTCTCGCCCGCTATCGTCTTCCCTTGCGGAATCGCACACCGTCGTCCACCCACCTGCACGCCCTCCCCGCGCTGTTGTCCGCCCTCGCCTGCCCTGCCACCCTCCGTCGTTCGTCCTCAGATGCCCTTTAACTCGCACTCTCGCCCGTCCTCTCCTGCCCCTCCCCTACTGCCATCGTCCGTTCTCTCGCCCGCTATCGTATTCCCTTGCGGAAACGCCCCCCATCGTTCACCATCGCCCACCCATCTGCACGCTTTCCCCGCTCAGCTGCCCTCCCAGCCGCCGTCGTCCGCACTCTCGCCCGCTCCCTCCTGCCTCCCCCACCCACCATCGTCCGTTCTCTCGCTCATCCTCGCCTGCCCTCCCAGTCGCCATTGTCCGTCCTCACCTGCCCTACTTCCCGTTGTCGTCCGTCCTCTCCTCCTCCCTCACCTGCCCTCCCAGCCACAATTGTCCGTCCGTTTCTGCCTTCCCTCCAGCCATCGTCCGTCATCTCACCCACCCACCATCATCCGTTCTCTCCTGCCCTCCTAACCGCCATCCTCCGTCCGTAGTCGAAATTGCATTGAAACCATCAACAACAGTATTTTTCAATATTCTTCTTGAATATCATTGAAGGATGCGCCAGGACGTGTGCCTGTATCATTTTGTCTACTTAAAAGGAATCGAATGTGTTATCGATCACCTCTGAAGGTGCCGTTTCCTACTCAAGACACTTATTAGTTGTATTTTGTGAAATTTGTCTTAAAATAAATTTCTTAGAAACTTTTGGATAGATCCAAAAATTAAATCTGTTCCCTCACTAGGAGACTGAGATGCTTGGAATGGCTCTTCATTTGTTTCGATCGGTAGACTGGATGGGCTCTCAGTCGGTTTTTGATTATTTGTGATTCCGGGCGCGTCAACTGCTAAGGTCATCGGTCCCGTTAGTGTAGTGCATGTTTTGGGGGGAGGTGATAGTGATCGTAACCCGCTGAATGGTGAGATCCGAAGCCAACTTACCATCGGCTAGCGGGGTTTTCATCAACCAGGTATGTCCCACCAGCGGGGCACCGCCCCAGCCGGAACAAGGTCTAACTTCTTGATCCGTCATGTGTGGTAGTGCCATGCATGTTTGTGTGTGAGTAATTGAGAGGTGAGAATAGGAAGGAAAAATCGCGCGCAGTATGTTGCCCGTTTATTAGGGTAGTGCTCCGGCAATGGTGATTAACTCGAATGGACGCACGTTTTACGATTACTATGTAAAGGTAATAATGAAATCAATGTTTATTTTTTGGTCTTGTGCATAAACGTCAACAATTCGGTTTCTATTAAATGATCCTAGAAAATGACAACTCAAGAGCAAGGTACCCCCATTTGTCTCGTATTTAAACAATTCAGTTGTCTCCATGGATAACTTCATCCTTGTCAAGTGATAGCAGAATGAACAATGTCAACACGGAGTGTCTTCGTACTACGAAGGGAACACCGAAGATGAATCAGTGGGTACTACAATTTCTCTAAAACTGTAATGCAGTGACAATTCTTCGTTTAAACGTTTTTTATTAGTTCTAATGATTTTTTTCTAATATCAGTACGATCCCAATGTGGGTACATTATTAATTCATACGTTCTAATTGCACTTGATTAGATGGCGAAATTTAAATGTCAAAATAAATAAATGGCAGACTGGAATTTTCATTGTCCACGTATTTATGTTCCCTTTAACTTTACACTCGGATAACATTAATCCCATATTTTTAATTAGCAAAAAATACAACTTATGTTATTAAAACGTAACAATTATCGTTATTTACATTCACGAGACGCAGATTTCACAAATTCTATGTAAAACGTGTATCAATGTACGTAATAAATTCTTAACCAAATTTATTACAAATGTATCAAAAACCCTCTCTTTAATGAAACAATGTGATGTTCGGGGCAGTTTAAAATGAATGAAGGGAATTACTATAATTATTCTATACAAATTCCCTAATTGATTGTTGTTGTTTTTGTTTGTTTTTTTTTATTTTGAAGAAGTATAGTCTGTTAATTTTATTCCGTTTAGTTCTTCAAAAAGCTCCGATCGTGTTGCTTTGGTTGAGTGAGGACTCAGGGTCGTACCAGGTTTTTCCATTGCCGTCGATGTTATCTTGAGCGGAATACTCAAGCTGCAATATCCTGCATATGGGGATATTGGCGCAAGAAATGTTCTGACGAGGAAGCCATGGAAACCGTAGAAAGTTGGATAATATTCTAGCCAGAAGGAACTTTGCCGATGGAGTCACGTGAGTTCATACGGTGAAGGCAAAGTGCTGCAGACAAGGATTTTCTGGTTTCAAATCTCGCCTTGAAGTGATGATGAAATTAACGTACATGATACACAAGAAGAGAGTTTTGCATGTTTAAATAAACTAACTAAATTGGAGTCAGTAAGCATACACAAAATTCTCTTTTTTTTCAGATTGCTTCTAGATAGTGAAAAAGAAATGAATTTCTGATTTCAAATAGGATCTTAAAATATAAAACTTCTGTCATCCATTGTATCATGAATATTTTTGTACAAAACATTATACTTAATTATATAATAAGAACAGAAATTATTATTATTACTATTATTTTTATTATTATTATTATTATTATTATTATTATTATTAACGACTGAATATGTTATGAGACTATTGGAGAGACTACTAAACGTTTCTCAAAATGTTAGCTGTTCTCAATAAAGCAACGTCTTTAACTTCTCACTCTTCGAGTGACGTGGGAGTTCAGCTAAGTTCGTACACAAATTTTGCGGAACAAATCCCAGAGCTCCGATAACTATCGGAACGATCTGTACTGTTACGCCCCACATTCGAAATTTCCAAAACCTTGTGTTAAAGGTGTTTCTCTGCCTCCTTGTTTACGACATTTTGATCGCACGGCACAGGCACATCTAGAAATAAACAGGATTTTTTTCTCCCAACCTCTTATAACAATATCCAGTTTGTTTGCCACTTTCGTGCAATCAGTTTGAATTTGTTGTTTATACAGTATTGTACTCAGTCCAACAGACATCACCAGTTTTAGAAAGTGTTCGTACCATTTGTAGAATGTGTTTGGTATTTCGAGGGCGGTGCCAGGGGAGGTTACAACACACTCTGTCGTGTCTTTTCAGGTATTATTATTATTATTATTATTAGTAGTAGTAGTAGTAGTAGTAGTAGTAGTAGTAGTAGTAGTAGTAGTAGTAGTAGTAGTAGTATTAAAGCCTTTAAATAGTATATACTGTAAAATTTGGGAATACAACGATTACATTTTTTCATTTCTCGCTTTGAAGTATTGCAAATGTATAAAAAATATGGAAGATATAGCTATATCTTTTAAATGGAATTCATGCATTCGCCAAAGAACACTTTCTATCACTTTAGTGTTTATTTTACACCAAAAATTGGCATACACTGTTCTCTGTTCTTTGCAGTTATCAAACTTAGTTATTAAACTTAGGTGAGGATAAAGTTTTGCACATATTCTGTTGACAACAGCAGACCGTGAAACGGTTTTGACCAAACCCTCTATACATCTTAAAATATTCGAGTGTATCCAGAACATGATCCATCACAATTCATCTTCATTCTGCCATTCTCTTACTCTTCCCGATCCTGTCCTACCTCTTTTTCTTTCTCTTTGTGAATTCGTTGACGAACGATTCTAAACGTCTTTAACACAGAAGGGCTGTCTCTGCGCAGCCGTCTAGCACGCCTTCTCTCTTTGAAGACGACAATCGTTCTGCCCTACCACAGTCAACCCGTCCTGCGCCACGCAAACCGTTCAACGATGGAAACAAACCCAGCCGCAATCCTTTACAGCCCCGCATTGTCGTGCCAAGTACTGCGAGAAAAGGAAGGAAAACGACGGAGACAGAGAAAAAAAGGGGGAAGCTGCGAAGAGGACAGAAGACTGTAGCGAGACGACCTCAGGCAAGCCTTTTATATCTCCACGGACTGTCTTCTCTCATTCAAGTGCATTAAAAACAGAAGACGGCGCGCAGCGGGTGGGGTAAGGGAAAAAAAAGAGTTTTCTTCCGGCGCAGATTGTCAACTGTCTCGCTGCTGCGTGCGCTGCCTGGTGGCGGGAGCTTGTTACTCTTAATCCTTCGGCTCTTGTTGGAGTAATGTCGGCGACGTTTTAGTCGTTACAACGGAAAACGACGCCGTGTTTTTCGTGGGTCGTGCTTGGCACCGGCACGTCGAATGGTGTTGAAGACTGTTTAAAGGGCCCTTCGTACATTGTTGGTAGATTCAGGGGTAGCCAAAGAACGCACGTAGTAAGATTTATTATGGATGTGTACAAGACTGGTACTTGTTTGGCTGGTATGGAATGTCCTCACTCCTCCCCAATCGTTATATTTAAAATTTTGAATATTTACTCTATTTCAAATTTTAGAGGTAGTTAGACATTGCCACTAAGTCGTATATGAAGTCAATGGAGCACATTTAATAATTTTTTTCATAGAATTAAAAACTAACTATTGCCCCGGAAATGTACATTGAAAAATCTTATGGATAAATTATTCAAAGATTGTTTCAGCTATTAAGTAGTTAAATGTTTAGATAGTTTTCGTTTTGTTAATCATAAATTTTCTTATCGAGTGAGCTTATCTCAAAGCTATAATTGCCACTGTCTCCATAGCGAATTGACCGGGAGGTCCTAGTATTCGAGTACCGACAGTGGCGGATTTTCGACACCAGCTAGGTCAAGTTCAGTCGCTGTCTGGAGGAGAATTCTAGCGGATAGATCCTCTGATCGGTAGGTTTCCTTGTTTTCTCCAATCAGTTGTAGGTGAAAGTCGGAGCACAACTCTCGCGGATGACAGGCCGCGAGCCATCTTTCCTTCCTCTTCCTTATTTTACCTCCCCCCCCCCACACACACACACACTGACTTTCATGCACTACACCACCACAAATGTTGAGCTTGTCACAGCGGGTTCAGTTCTCTGCTAGGGGAAATTCTCCGCATGTCGACAAAATTTTTACGGCGCCAAATTTCACCTCTCGTGGAAGTACCTTGATGTTTAAAAATCGGATTGCAGCAGCCTTGTGTTAAGGAGATTGGCGACAGATCAAGTAAGGTTTTTGTAAGTTATAAAGTTGTAAAATCTTAAAATCTGTAAACGATAGAGATGGGTTTTTGGCAGTGTCCTTTACAATCATTATCCACACCATCATTTCCCCACCCCTTGCGCTCTCATCATCTCTCTCACCACTGTCATCACCATTTCTCACAAATGTCACTCAACATCTCTCAAATAACTGTCAGCTCCACCATCTCTTGGCAATCACTCGGCTTCACCATTTCTACTCTCATCCTCATCGCCATCTCTCACCACAGACTCTCCCATCATCTCGCACCCTCATCACCACCTCACACTCCGCGCCAACCTTCAGCATCACCTTCCTCACTCAGATAACCAGGACTTCCCGCCCTGCCCGGTCCGATCACACGAGCCTAGTCGAGAGTAGGGCCGCGGTCGCGCCATAGTTGCGAGAGCTTTTCGCTTACTTTACATATTCCATTGGCATGTTTTCTCATAATCCTTGTCAACACTGCCACCCACACTCTCATTTCCACTATTGCCACCCTCATTGCCTCTCTCCTCCACAACTGTATCTCTCACCACGGTCACCTCACCGTCCACTATTACTGTCATCACCTTATCTCTCACCACTCTCACATGATTTTTTCCACCATTAACACCCTCACCATCTTCTGCCACCCTTAATATCCCTATTTCACCACTACCATTCTCAACATCTCACACCACTCTTTCTTCCCTCACGATCCTTCTCACCACTATCATCCGCACTACCATTTCCCACCATTGCCACTCATCATTCCTCTCACCATGTCGCCTTTCTCACCACTGCCACCTTCACCTTCATTTCCGACCACTGCCATTCTTATCATTTCTCTCACCTCTTGGCAATATCCTTCACAATCCGTATTCCCACTGTCACCTACACCATCATTTCCCACCCTTGCTCTCTCATCATCTCTCTCACCACTATCATCATTTCTCACAAATGTCACTCAGCATCTCTCAAATAACTGTCAGCTCCACCATCTCTCACCTCTGGCACCCACACCATCTACTACCTTTACCAAAGCGACCACCTCACCCTCCCACCCACACCAGCAGCTCCTCCCACCGCGCCCCACCTCCGCCGCCGCGAGCCTAGTCGAGAGTTCGGCCGCACTCACTAGAGGTCGCGCCGGAGTTGCGTGCGCGTTTAGCTTACTTTACATATTCTATTGGCAATTTCACGTTACTCCTCCCACCGCCGCCACTGCCGCCGCCGCCACGCCTAAATACGCCCGCTCTGTAATTTTACATGAATTTCAGATTAATTCTGCTCTCTGCATATAAATGCATATTTTAGCGGCGGTGGTGGCGGTGGCGCCACGGTAGAAGCAGAGGCGCGGCTTTCTGAAGTCGGAGAACGCGCTGCGGTGGAGGATGTAGAAGCAAGAGGCCGGGCAGACTAGCTGGAGAATGTTGGAGGGTGGAGACACCAAACGGCCAATGGAAATCAGTTATTGAGTGTGTTGGGAAACCAAACGGCCAATGGAAATCAGTTATCGAGAGTGTTGGGTTCTCTTTATCTACGTTTTAGTGCTGGGTGTTTTCTGTGTTTTTACAGTCGAAACCAATATCTGACGGAGTACTAATGATGTATATTTTGGACGGAGTTCTAATGATATTCATCTCGGTAATTTATTTAACTTTGAAGATCTAAATATGTAGAAAAAAGTTATCGTATCGGTGTTACTGGAATCTAGAAGCAGTAGAAGTCATTACTTGGACATGAAACTGTTTTGGAATTTTCTTCAGTACTTTAGGCTTGTTTTTCATTTGCGTATTGCAAATCTTCGACATGGGGCAGCCGATTTTACTTCCCATCTCCGGTAATGCAAACAAAATCAATAGCCAAAATAGTTAGCGACGGCGAATGTGGATTGAGAAATCTCGGTAATTTATTTATCTTTGAAGATCTAAATATGTAGAAAAAAGTTATCGTATCGGTGTTACTGGAATCTAGAAGCAGTAGAAGTCATTACTTGGACATGTAACTGTTTTAGAATTTTCTCCAGTACTTTAAACTTGTTGTTCATTTGCATATTGCAAATCTTCGACATGGGGCAGCCGACTTTACTTCCCGTCTCCGGTACTGCACACAAAATCAATTGCCAAAATAGCGACGGCGAATGTGGATTGAGAAAACAGCAAGCGGTGAAGAAGGCTAGTCAAACAAGCCAGGGGTGTTCGGTGTAATTACTGATGTATCGACGTTTTCGGAAACAAATGCTATTGTCATTTGTACCGTTAGCGTTAGTGTTTTTTACGTACCGTTAGTGTTAGTGTTTACGTACCGTTAGTGTTTTTTGTAATGTCAGTAAGTGGCGGTGTTTCTCCTCCGCGTAGTGGCGAGGTCCGACGCCAAACTGTACGTGGGCTGGCGGGGTATTTCTCCACCTGGTATGCCAGTTGTCGAAAAAGGGGGAAAAAATGATGATTACTAGAATTTAATTTTTTTGTAGTATCGCAGCAACCAAAAGCCTCGTACCAACTCACCAAATCGCTCTGGCTCCCCTATACGGTAGCGAGGAAGCCGCATTTTTTGGGAAGAAATCTATAAGGCTGTGTAATGTAGTGCTGGTGGCTCTGTGTGGCCCTTAAGTATTGGTTTCCTTACGTCTTAACACGTGGCTGGAGGCCACTGGACTTAAAGGAAACGAAAATATTAAATATTTCGTAAGATTTTTTAAAAATTTCCTTCCCATGGTATCACAGCAATCAAAACTCTTGCCTCAACTCGCCAAAATGCTCCTACATGAGGTAGTGAGGAAGCCGCATTCATGGGAGGAAATCGCGTAGTCTGTGTGGAGACCACGTTGCAACGAAGGGCTCCGCGAATGCCGCTAATCCATGCTTTGTCTCTGGTGAGGGGCTGATGTTGAATTGTTAGCGACTGAAGATATACTGAGGGGAGAGGAGTATTGTAATAACAAGCGAGGAAAATGTAGACTTGACAAACCATTCATCGTCGTAGGGGAACAGTTTCCTTGTCTCCTACTCGTGCATTGTCTTGTCTTGAACTTCACCACAGCAGGTCTTATTATTCAAAGAATATTACGTGTTATGGTGTACCAAATGTTATTAAGATGAACTTTCTGTATCTTATGCATTGTTTTTATCATCCTTATGCTGTGAATCTTTCGTACTACTTAGTTTTTATCGTGTTGGGTTTCATTACTACATAAGTGAAAACTTTCTGCATACTGAAAAACTTTAGAGCATTTTAAATCTAAAAGTCTTACTACCCAATCCAGAAAGTGTTATGATGCTCATAGATAGGTATCACAGTCAAATAATGGTAATTTACATTTAAAAGAGGTGATGCGATTAAATTTAAAGTGTTGTAACCCATTGGCATTTTTTTGTCATGAAATGGCAAATACATGTCACAAAAACTCGAAATCGTTTCTTGTAATATATTTCAATCAAAATGTATTTGGAGTGCCAATGACACTGATATTCTGACAATGCAAACTATAAGTATTGTCATATAAGACTATATGACAATACATTTTACAGAATGCGCCGTCATGTTGTATACAAAACTTGAACATATTCGTATTTTTGGGTGTCGTGAGTAGTTCGTTATTGTTCATGAAATTGTAAAAGATTCAAAGTACTCAAGAACATTGTTATAAACAAATTCAGGTGAATGTGTCAGCGATTCAAACTAACATTTGGTCTGCTTTGATTTTTTTGTAATATATTTACCTTTATAATTATAACATTTATGTCAAGTAATTGAGGTTTTGCACGACGATCCATTCATTCGTGCCATTCCAACGTTCTTCTTATCAAGGAATCTCAACTCCTAAGAGAGAAACATCAGGTAAAGAAAGAAATTGAAAAGTTGGTGTATTTTGTTCGTTTAACGTTTAAGTTGCTAACGTTACTTCTTAATCGTACCTACACACATTTCTTTGGTCATTTTTTCGATACTTTTATTTTTGCACTGCGATATCCGAGTTGTTTTGAATCTGTGTGTCTTTGCGTTCAATCTTAGTATCGTAGTCTCAGTCGGAGATTTGCAGCTCGACCCATTTATAGTTGAATAAATTGAATACCTAATTTTGAAGACGTGTTCATTGACGGTAAAGCGAGAAATCACGAATACTATTAATACAATATGCTGTTGATTTAAAAAACAAGGAATTTAATCTTGATGTATTATTCGGAAGCACCGATGAGTTTTATCCTTATTTTCGTAAAAAAAAAACTCGCGTTCAAATCTACTAGGATATTAGTTAATAAGATATAAACTACTCTAATTAATAAGTACTTATTAATTAGAGTAGTTTACTATTAGTTTACTCTAGTTAATAAGTTCTTATTAACTAGAGTATACTACTCTAGTTAATAAGAACAAATCTACTAGGATATTAGTTAATTAGAGATTATAAATTATTCAAAATAAATTCTGAAGACGCTCAATGTTCTTTTGATAGATTAATAATCAATGTACTTCCGCAGCATTTTCATAATTGTCTCAAGTGTCATGCACAAAAACCAATTCTTTCACACACACACATAAATATATAGTCGCAAATGATCCTAAATGACTTAAGACATAATAGCTAGAGTGTTCAATGGGCAAACTTCCTGAATTTGTATTATTTATTTTTTTCTGGATCATCCATTGTCTCGTTAGTAATTTATTTATAAATGTCTCGTACGCGAAATCGAGTCTGTGATAGGTGATGGCAGTGAAAGGATGGTCTGTGATAGGTGATATGATAGTGAAAATAAAGAACCTATAAGAATTAAGAGTGGAGGACCTGGCGTCTCATAGTCTTTTTTATTTTGTTGTTGTTGTTGAATAAATGAACCTCCATTTATGTACATCAGCATCTCGATTACTGGAAATATCTCGTACAAGAAAACGACTCCACAACTCACAGCAATTCGGAGATCTTCACTCGGCAGCACATGAATATAAGCCCTAAACACGGTTGTGCCTCGCCGTTCCAGGCATTCCTCACCGCACGAAATTAAATTTTCGTACGCGACGCCCGTCATCTCCTCTCCCTCCTCTGCCCTCCCCTTTTCCCCCCGCCTTCCCTCCCCCCACAACTACCAAAATAAGTCGTCGCGGCCCCGTAACGGGCTCGGCTTGCATCTAAATAGTCCAATCTACAAGTTATTCCGAGTCGTTAGTCTTCGTGCGGCAAACGTACTTGAGGCGTACATCCCGCGGTTTATCAGCTGCGAATTCGATACCCACAGAGACTATTTGTGCGTGGATGAAGTTTCCAAATCAAGCTTGCTTCGTGAACTGTTGAGTGTGACCGAGAGTTCGCGTTCATGTCGAGAACTCCTGATGCGATGGCGATGTTATTAGCCCATTCATTACTGAAGTTAATATAATATTTGCTAATTTCCTGTAAACCAAATCGGTAATTTCGGAATATATGTCACAGTATACTACAAATTAGCAATCGGGTATATTTATCTAGTATTCAGCTGAAAACTTGCTTCAGGATTCCATATTAATAGAATTATCTCATTATTTAAGGATTAATTAAAGCGTGTAATCTTTGTCTACAGTTTCCCGTAAAACAATTCGGTAAATGCCGAAAATAAATCGCAGTATGATTAGGCAATGGGTTCATATAGAAGAAACAAATTAGTTACGCCAATGTTTCGCAAATAATTAATTTCTTCCTCCGCGGAGTATCTGGAGCTGGTGGGTCCATCGCCGCGTAAGTGTGAGGCCAAAACATATATATATATATATATATATATATATATAATAATATATATATATATATACATATATATATATATACATATATATAATATACATATATAATATACATAATATATAACATATATATATATACAATATATATACACTATATATATATATATATATATATACATATATATATATACATATATATAATATACATATATATTATATATATATATATATATATATACATATATATATATATACATATAATATACATATATAATATATATAATATATATATATATATAACATATATATATATATATATATATATATATATACATTATAAATATATATATACATATAATATATATACATATATATATATATAATATATATACATATATATATTACATATATATATATATATATATATATATATATATTCCGGAAGATGATACCCTTGTTTAGGATTTCATGTTTATAGAATATACCTAGGCCCAACTCATTGTTCGGTGCTGTTGTATTCATTTTAGAAATGGTGAATCGCTTTGTGGTTTCTGATAGTAAGTTTCTGCATTCCTGAATTACGTTGTGTATACGATCGGGTTTGTTGTCATTGCGATCTAGTGATGAGTTCTTGATATTAGTCTCTAATTCACGAATTCCCAACCTTTAATGCATCGACCCCATTTAAAATAATGTTTGGCTTCGTAGACCCCTCTTCACTGTTTATTTTCTCGCTAACGCTTGCGCAGTAGAAAGAAAGTTATGTAATGCTGCGCGAAAATGCAAATTTTCGGCAGAAAAACTCTTATTACAGGGCCCTGGAAACAAAAAAGTGGATAAATACAGTTGCTGAATTTAGAGAAAATCATCTAACATGTGATATAGCCAGAATCTATGTTTGTAGGTCCTTAGTTGCGAAAATCGATTAATCGAACGTCTGCCCGTCCGAGTGTCTGAACAACGCCAGATTTCGTGGCTCCTTGAATTTGAAAGGGATATTTTATTTTTGAGGGGCACTTCACGTGAAGCCCCTGGAACATTTTCAAAATGTTCCGAAAAATGGCTCCATTTTTGATTAAATTATGATGTGGCATGGTGTGAAGGACGTTTAAAAGAATAGTACAAGTCTCATGTTCGTTGGAAAGTCTGATTTTTGGAATATTGTACAACTACACATTTTTTCCACGTCGTCCTACAGGTACAGTTTAGAATATAGAGATGTTTCCATAAATGAAATTTATTAAGGATGGATATTGAAATAAGGTCATGTATACATTTACGAAATTTTTGAGTATTTTTCGCGTGAAAATAGGGCGAGAAAGTAAATTAAACGCATAAAGAAAGCAGCCAATAATATCCTCGTAACAAATAATTGCACATAAATCGCTTACAGAAAACAATTTGGAAATATACACCATCTTGAAAATATGGTTGGTTAGATTTAAGCGTTGTTTTACCTTTTATCATTTTTAATTTTTCAAAGAAACGTTTAAAAACAAAATCACAAAGAGAAGCGAGTTTGTAAATAAGAGACATTTTGAAGCTACAGATAAGAAAACAATTCATTATCAACTTCATTAATATCTTTGTAATTAGGATGATTCTGATCTTCGTCAGTGCAAATACGTTTGTTGACCTCCAAATCGATCCTCTGACAGTCATTGACCCTTCCAAAATTTCTTCAACCGATGGAATCAATTGGATTCCATTTAGTCATCAATTGGCATCCATTCCAATTAATTGGATGGATTCAACAGATGGATACCAATCTGTTGGCAACCCCTGATCGTTTTCATAGGATGTGGAATGTGTTGCAAACTCTTTACAATTCGGTATATCAATATCTCAAACACATCTCTATCAATAGTTTTGTTTCAAAATTACCGCAGGTTTCCTTAACTAGATACTTCTGGAATTTATTTTGAAGCTAACATCTTTCGTAGTCGTGATTTCCTTGTTAAGTTCGAAAAGCCGTTTGCTTTGTAATGAGCAGTAGTTAGGTCAAACTGTTGTTTTTTATCGAGTACTTGTCAATACCAAGGAAGTTTGTACTTGCGCGGATTAAACCTGATAATAATAAAGTTTTATAATAAGCTAAATATACGTTATTACGTAAACTTTCGGCTGCCTCACAGTGTGTTCGTGGTCACGGGAAATATGTATAGACAGTCGTTGGAACAAGCTTAAATTTAATGAACAATTTTATAAACATGCACAACATGCTATCATGCACAAAAGCAATCGAGTATTGTATTCCGTATTTTATTTTCATCGTCTCAACACGAAACTCCTCGCTACATCCCATTGCACAATCGCTGCAGGTTGTCGCCCGTTCGTTAATTCCTAGAAACTAGCCACGTAGATCATAGCCTCACAACACCAGACAACGGTGCGGCGCTTTTCAGACGTTCTTGCACCTTGCAATCGACTTGTTACATTAGCTTTCTAAGACTCGTCAAAATACCTAATTTTCATTCCGCTTTATATTTATACACTTCGTTTAAATTATAATTGAAGCACGGCTTAAATTCTTTTCTATGCAACAATCTGATGTCGATCCTCCTTGGCTGAGTCAGTCAGAACTCTTGTATAGTACACTCTACACTCTACAGTAGTAACTCACGAGAGCGCCAGTTTGACGTGTACCTGCAGCTCTTCCTTATCAAGTCATAATTCATGCCGCAATAATGTTTATACTGCGCGTTTGAAGCACATATGTGGCTTGTGTATTGTGTTCTGTGCACAGCTATCTTTTAGCTAAATAACTACAAAATTGACTGAATAGCATTCACGTGTGCCACTGGAATTCGTACACAATGTGTGAATCTACTTACGAATAATGAGTCGGGTGTGAAAGGCATGTTAAACTTCCATGATTCAATTTCATAACCTGAAGTCGTAGGCTTCCGGGGCCAGAGTCATGTACATGATCTTGGCTGTCCGGGTGACCCCGCGTCGAAGTCTGTGTTGCCAACGTTATACCAGCCCTGGCAGCCCAGCCCTGAGGACGACCCCGACAAGATGGTCGAAACGTCGGCAACACAGCCTTTGACGCGGCGTCACCCGGACAGCCCAGATCACGCACAATTTCATAGCCTGTTAATATGTATGAAGGTGCTCTTTCAATATCACATCGTGTGGTTATTCCGAGGCAGAGTCAGTGTTGCGTACATGGCCTGATATATGCACTGGCATGAGCTGTTAATTAAAGTCATCACTTGTTGCGCACCGTAGCAACCAATATATCGCTTCCTATGCTGCCTAAATGGAGCGGTTATTTCTTAATTCTCAGCAATGCAGCGGTTTCCTTCAGCATCGTTTATTCTGGTACTGCCCGTGTGGTCACGATGTCTGACCCTCTACCCTGACTGCCGGCGACAGACATTATAATATGCGTGTAGTAATGTGTGTGAATCTTCAACATCTTCAACATCTTCAGCATCTTCAACATTGTTGTCTTTTCTTTCATATTCATCAGTACCTATTATATTCAATGTATTGTGACGTAATTTTCCTTTGGAAACACCATATTAATTGTTATTTGTTCTGAAAGGTTTTTCAATTCTAAAAATGCCTAATAATGTTTCCACAAGATATTTAAACAATCTCATAATTTAACTAATTCACTATGTAATAATTATTCAGTCTAATTATATCTCTTAATTCATGTGATGTCTTCTGAATTACCCCAAATGATAGGATCTTCCCTGGAAAAGTGTGTAATTTTCAGAAATCTACAGCGTGTATCCTCGCTTCCGACCGTTCTGGTCCTTCGAAAAGTGAAGCTTGAGCTGGCAGCTAATATAGGGCATTCCCCTCAAACTGTGCGTAGCTCATTTTTACTAGCTAGCACCACTATTCAAAAACTGTGGATATAAGTATTTCTGGATATATTAATATTACAGAAGCTAATGCAATATGTATGGAAAATGTATATTGGAATTTGCTAAAAGAATATCTGCAATAAAATTTTATATCTATATATTTCAACTTCAACACCCAAATACTCGCGGGGGTATTTCTACATACGTTCAAATAACGTTGCATTCGCTCTGACTTCTTGTCGATCCCAAGGATATGTGAGTTAAGTTGCGTAGTATTAAGTAAACGTAAAGTATATCGCAAAATTTGTTTTCGGGACGACATCAAGAAGTTTAGACTTGATAATTAACTGATTAGTACTAGAGAAGTTGCGAGAACAACGTTTATAGAAAACCTGATTCACTAAATTCTATTTTTCGAAAAGTCTATTTATTTTAAGGGTTTTGTATTTCTAAGGAGTATTTTCAGACGCTGTTATTGTTGTTTTTTGGTACAAAACTGACACGTAATATTTTTCACTTTATATCACAGACTTCTCATAATTTTCTTTATTCAAGTGGGCTACAAACTCATATTTAACTATTCGAATAATTATTTCTCTTCGCACTGCGCTCTGTCTTCGGAATAAACGTGTTGTGATTGTACTGGTGGTTCTTCGTTGTATTAAGTCACGTTTTTGTAACTTTTCGTGTGCCTTATCTTGGTCAACTTGAGCGTCGTGTTTTGAGCCAAGGTTAGCCGTAGGGCGGAGACAAAAAACTAGTGATTTATCCTGCAAAGGTAACTAGCATCGTCAACCTTCCAAACAGTTGTAAAGAACAATACTTCTTGTTCAGAAGCTTGTCGAAAGCAAGCACAAAACACATAGAGGGCCACAAAATTATATAAGAGATGGCCGTAGATGATTGGATTGGCTCTATACGGGCGGGATACGAGTAATGTAGCACGGTATTTGGATAATACGAGTGTCAAATTAATACTATAAAACATCCCGTATTAACGATTATATAGTGCGAAAATGAACTATCTTAACTTGGTACGAAGGAACTGCTTTAAAAGATAAGTGCACAGAGTGGATGGGCGTTGGGTGATTCTTCAAAATATTAACTTATATTAACTTAAGTTTTGCAATTTTTGTTCCATTGTATAACTAGTGACCTTCAAATTTAAATAATGAATTTACCATCGATATGTTGCATTTTACACTGCCTGCCAAGAAACGTGATGTGCCCAGGAGTGGATGGAAGAGAATAAAACTACATACGTTGAAAACGCGACTTTACGCGACTTTATTGAGCTGATTACAAATTGGGATGAAAGAGATTAAGCCGTTGGCATTAGCAGGTGGAAAGTTGGCTCCAGGTCAGCAGGGTGACGCAACCTCCTCTGGCTGCAATGCATACCCTTGTGCGGTTTGGAATGGTGTCAAACAGCTTTTAGACCCTCTCTGGAGGCACGTTCGCCAACTTGTTGCAGCTGTTCCTCCAGATCATGCAGGTTGGTAATGCGACGGAGTCCTTATCTAATGTCATCCCACACGTGCTCAATGATGGAAAGATCCAACGATTATCCTGGCCACGAAACCACATCAACATGCTCTCAAAGTGTATTGACGTGTTGTGTTGGACGTTATCTTGTTGGAAGACTGTCTCACGGTGCTGTGCCAAACGGGTTGGGACGTGTGACCGCAGAATGTATGTCTGTGACGTATCGATGTGCCGTCAAAGTCTACCGAAACACACAATAACCCCACACCATGATGCCCGGGATACGCTCGTGTCTCTCTCCACAACATGGGCAGGATGAACTCTCTACCCTTCACATCTCCATACTCAAACACGATCGTCATCGAAGGCTATGGCAAAGTGGGACGCATTACTGAACACGATGCGATGCTGTTCGTCTGGTGTCCATGCCTCCTAGGCAAAGCACCAGTCCAAAGCAACCAGCCGACGTCGGTCTTGTGGTCCCTATAGCAACCGACGCGACGAATATATTATGAACATAGGAGCATGAGATTCAGTAATTCATTTGCGACATTAAATAAGGGATGCTACATGGATGATTTTTAGTTTATAGTGGGCCTGAAGGAAGCTCATTTCGTGAGAAAAAACTGTGCAAAATTCTGGCATTAACGTGTTAATTGAAAGAAAGAGATTGTTTTGTGAGACCGTAGCGTATTTAATTAAATTCTCTATTTGACTATAGTGTAATCCGCGTTCGAATCATCGTAGTATATTTTCCAGCCTTCCGCGACCAAAGCCGTGAACGTAGTCGCCTGGGTAACGCACTGTTGACACATTGCCGGCCAAATTTCTTCAAATTTGGCGCCTTGTCTTCTTTAACAGGGCGTTTGATGTTCTTTGAAGGCGTTTCAGAGGAAAAAGATTATACATTTTAAACTTGGCGCCTCCGAGAGTCTTAATTTTCTCCAAAAAGCCGCGCGAAGTTCTTCTCTGTCGATCAAACATTCATTTCTTCATGCAATGTTCCTTGGAGTCGATTGTCAACTTCTTTCTATTAGTTCGGAGCGTCACCGAAAGATCGCACCAGCTCCTGGATAGCTTCCGCTAAAAATTGGCAGTGTCGAAATACTAGGAATATTCTATCACAGACGCCTGCTAGCATTGTCACGACAAGCTAATGCGGAAAGCTGAGTAAAAGCGTTTTGAACGTCTTCAAGGTTCGACCCAGAGTGTGCCAGGCACTGGATGTAGTAGAAACACGGAGCAAAAGGCCACGGAATTCGTAAGGAAAGGGTCAGTTTTCGTTTGGACAGGGGTAACTGTGACAACTTCTTTAATACTCGTTAATTCTTTCTCCAAGTAACAATTCTTGTCAATTGTGTGTCATCTCTTTTCCATATCACTCTTGTCCGACAAAAACTACTGAGATAGAAGAGGCGATGTTTCGTTCCCATTTCCATCAAAATGCTCTCCCACTTTTCTTCGACTATTTGGCCGCCTGAACACGCACCATTGTGGGATCTCTTGCCAAATTATTCGGCCAGCGTGTGGCCGAATAATGGGGCCACAATACCGCGGTTGCGAGTCGGCGACCCACTGTGCGGGAACTCTCATGATGTTGTAGTGTCGTCAGTGGGCAAAGGGTATGTAGAAGTATGTAAGGATGTTGGCAGTTGCCGACTTCATGGGATTCCGCACTGCTTGGCACTACGGCGGTTCTCCCTGGAGGGGGTGTTTCGTGGTCGTCTCGAGCATGCACGTGCATGGGTGCTCTCATGTACCCTTTGAATCCAACATCGGCCACTGTGGCATTGGAATGGCCCACATGCCTAGCAATCGCACGGACGAACAAGCTTCATGAAGTCCCACAATGCTGCGTCTGTCAAATGAAGTCAATTGATGGATAGAAGGTAGAATGCGTCAGTGTGGCATCACGCATGCTTCTTACTGTAAGTAAACGTCGTTCTTCACGTCCTGACTCAAAGCAATTTACTGATAACAATGCCCAACAACAGGACATCATGAATGCACTCTGGTGGAAGTTACATACATCGCAGGTACGTGTGAATCTAATTATTTATTCACACATCAATGGATGTATGCATGTATACCAGAATGGGATACTATTGGACCGCTCTTTCTGGGTGTATCACTTTTTTGTCAAGCAGTGTATTTTTTTTTAAAAAAAGCTTTTATTTCATGTTTCCTTCTCTGAAAAATGCCAGGATTATTCTATGGTAATTTACGGGTACCGAAATAAAATTAATGACGGCGATTATTTGATAGTTTTTCAGACAACTTTTGTTCCACATGTTAACGTGCATAATTATCGTAATAATAGAATATTGTAAATAGCCCTTGTAATAATAGAAGAAGAACGGCAGCAGTGCAATTTGAGTCGTGTCTCAGGGCATGTGGCATAACTGGTAGCCATTGCTGCAGTCATGGTAAGTACTAGCATGACTCTGTGATATATTGCATCACGGTATTTGGATATTACTAGTGCCAAATAAGTACAGTAAAATCACAGTATTAAAATATGAAAGTACCTGAACATGGTAGATAAGTGAACTGCTTCGAAAGATAAGTACAAAGTGTGTTCTGAACTTACGACATTTCTTCAAACTATTAACTTATATTTAATGTAGATTTTGCAATTTTTGTTTCATGGTATGATTAATTACACTCCAATTTAGAAAATGAATCGTGAAAATCCGTTGTATTTTGAAATAAAATCAAAAATCTCTTTCATTTAAACTTTTCTTGGCAGAAAAAAAGTCATCGCAGTATTGCGTGTTAACTTACGTGTAACGAAATAAAATTAACGACAGACATTACCTTTTAGATTTTCAGGCACAAGTTTTGTGCCACATTATAATAAGCAATATACGTAATTATTGCAGCCATAATAATAATAATAATAATAATAATAATAATAATAATAATAATAATAATAATAATAATTTTAATAATAGTGGGAAGCAGAACAGCAACAGTGCAACGTGAGCCGACCCACGTCGCGAAACTGTCAGCCATTGTTGCAGGCGCGGTGCCTGGCGGCGGCAGGCCACACTAACGAGCGAGGGCGAAGAGTCGAATTTCCGCGCAACTTCTCCTACTGACGGATAATTACGCCGTGCGCAAGACGTGCGTGGGCGTGTGTGGCGAACGTGCTTGCGTGCGTGAGCGGAAGTCGCTGGAAAAGCACAATGGCGCCGCCAAGTCGGGAGTTCGCCGGGAGGGGGCGTGTTTGTATGGTTGCGTCAAGTGTCAGGGGTTGGAACATCCTTGGAAGGCGTTCTTGGCAGCGTGTTCTCGGGAAGTTTCGAACGAAAAATATATTATACGTTTTTACTGTCTCGTAAGCGTGGTATAGAACAAGTATTGTAACGATGGGGGAAAAAGAAGGCGTAATTTTTCTTGATTCGACAATTGCAGACTTTCAAATGTTTCCACTACTACATTATTAAAAATATTTTTTTTCTTAATGCAATATATTCCTCAATATTAGGTTTTCCTATCATGACATGCGATATTTTTTCAAAATATTAATATTTTCGCCAAATTTGTATTTATACCATGACAATTATGCATCTCAAGTGTTAGATATACCACATCATTAAGAATTCACTGTAAAAGCTCAATATCATAAGAACCACACGTTGTTATTTAGGGACAAGATACGCGTTTTGGAAGTCTAAGCGTCGGTGTTCAAAACCTGGCTTGGGTAAATCGTTTTTATTCAGTCAAGTAAATGTAAAAGTAGATCACAATACTGTGAAATCAATGGTAAAAATGCTATTTTCATTAAAAGTTTTGATATTTCAGTATTTTAAGATACTACGTCACCACCATAAATGCGAGAATGTTTGGGCTTTTATAACCCCATTAGATATGTGGAACTAGGGGTTTACAAAGCTTTTATCAATGTTTGTTATGCTTAATTTAAGGGCTCCAATGAAATTGATAGCCTTCAAAATTGTATTCTTTGTGATTTCACCATTTGTGACTGCAAATCACCTGTCGTCCACGCAGTGTAATACGCAAATAGTTATATTTATGGCTAATAAGTGATTTTCAGTTGCCAGTTTTAAATAAACACCCTTAAGCTCCCTGGACGAGATTGAAACCTGGTAATATCTCGAAAGCATTTTCGTATGATTGTACACGAGAATATTCATTGTATTATAAAGAAACCCTTGATGCAGCATGGTTATCGATGCATTTGTTTCTTACTAATACGAATAGTCGACAGCTGGTGTAATTAATATAACTTTCAATTAGTGACACTCTTTCTGTCAGTATATACTATACTTAATTGGCTCTGACAGTTAATGTCCATGTATCTTTCCTGTGCGAATCTCATTTTCCACTTACGCCTACGAGACTTTCCGTTCTTCTTGAAGTTATTTCTGGGCACGTCAACTGGTTACGGTCATTAGTTCCGTAAATGTAGTGAATGTTTTGGACCTGGAGGTGGCGGTGTTCCTCCCCCACTGGTTGTGATAGATGAAGTTGATCTACACGTCAGCAGGAAGGGAATTTCCACCTCTAGGTGTCTCCCCGCTGCAATGTACCGCCGCACCCCGAACAAAGTCTACAGCTCCTTACAGCTTCCAGCATTAATGGTAGTGTAATACATGTGTGTGTGTGTGTGTGTGTGTGTGTGTGAGTTAGAGTAAGCAGAGAGAAGGGGGGGCAAGGAAGAGAAAGCGCGCGGGTCGTGGTCCGTTTGTTAAGGTACTGCTCCGGCATTTGCCTACTATTAATGGAAGGAACCTCGGAAAACCATCGATTACAGAGCGGCCGACTTCTATGATTTTCATCCAGAAAGCGGCTGAACTCGACCCACCTGTGTAGCTAGTAACGAAAGTCCGCCGCCGGGACTCGAACCCTTGGTCCTCTCGGACAGTGTCGCTGTAATGGTGGCTCTAATGATCGCTGTAATGGGTCGCTTGTCAGTGTCAGCTGTAATGGTGGCTCTGAGCTTAACTCGGCCGATCCGTCACCATCATATTGCCTTTATCTTAGTCATTATGAATCCCATTTGTCCGTGAAGGTGTCTGACTGAGTCTCTGCCCACGTGTGTATCCGTCTTTTTCTATTTATGTTTTTTTCTTCATGAGTCTACACCGTGTTGGGTCCGAGTATCCGTCAGTGTGCGCCTTTCCGTGAAAGCAGTAGCGAATGCAGGAGTTTAGCTCGTGTGTCAGTGTGTGCTAGGGGTACAGTGCCCAGCCAATTCTATGTTTTTTATAAATACTTTTTCATTGATTGTGATTATAAAATCTATTATTATTTGTCGATTTATAGTGACTTTAATAATTGACAAATTCAATGACTTTCGTTAGTATAGATTAGTAAAAGTATATTTTTGATTACTTATAATTAGCTTCGGGGGGGGGGACTGAAGCCAGATGAACCCTTCTGCACTTTGAGTGTGGCGTGTGTCTGCTTTGCTGGCTCGACGAATGCCTGCCTACCTGTTCGCCTACCTTGATCCACGCAAGGGAAACCGGGAGCCCTGGCAATCGAGCCGGTTTTCATCCTGCAAGTGACAAGCTGGCGAGTGCAGCCTGAACGCTGGGCGTGCGTCGCTCTGCCCTCTTACCTTTCTGCGTGAGGTAGGAGCAAAGCGAAGTGGAAAGGGCGGACTGGGCCGCGTCAAGAAGCGGGGCGACACACCGGGGTGGAAGTGGGTCTCAGGAGAGGGGAAACATGGCGAAAAGAGAGATGAAATGATACAGGGTGGGATGGGGCTGTACGGAGCGGGGAGAACCTTCTTATGGGTGGGAAGGAGAGAAACAGCGAGGAAATCAGAGAGGCGGGGCGGAACAGAACAATGAAGGAGGAATATGAGTGGGTGTGTGAAAGCGTGAATCGGGGAAGAGCAAAGTGCAGGAAGGAACTGGGTGAGGGGAAGGGCAGAGCAAAACAGAGAGGGAAGTGAGAGTTGAGTGGGGCGGTGCGGGACGGAGCAAGGCAAAGAGGAAGTGGATGGTTTAGGAGCGTGCTGGAAGGGGAAGTGGGTGGTTGTGAAGGAGCGGGGCAGGACAGAGAAAAGAGGTGCGAAAAGGTACTGCCCGGGGTGGGGCGGATCGGGGCAAAGAGGAACAGAAAGGAACTGGTGGGTGGGAAGGAACGAACGGAACGTACTCGGGGGGCGTGGCAGAAACGGGGCGGAGCACAGCAAAGAGGAGCTAGAAAAAGTATGTAGGTGGAAGGGAGTGGAGCAAATGGAAGCGGGAAGGAACTGACTGTGTGGGTGGAAAGATGTGAAGTGGAGCAAACGAACTGACTGTGTGGGTGGAAAGGAGTAAAGCCGAGCAAAGAGAACTAACTGACTGTGTGGGTGGAAAGAAGCAAAGTGAAGCAAACTAACTGACTGTGTGGGTGGAAACGAGCGAAGCCGAGCAAAGAGAACTGACTGTGTGGGTGGAAAGAAGCAAAGTGAAGCAAACGAACTGAGTGTGTGGGTGGAAAGGAGCGAAGCCGAGCAAAGAGAACTAACTGACTGTGTGGGTGGAAAGCTGCGAAGCGGGGCCAACGCACTGACTGGATGAGTGGAAAGGTGCGGGGAGGAGTGAAGGACAGGGCGGGGTGGTGCAGACCAAAACAAAGCGGATCCGCGAAGAATTGTGCGGGATGGAACGGAGTGTCTGAGCGGGGCGGGGCGGGCCAGAGAGCACGGCAGAGCGTGCGCGCGATGGGTCGGCGGGCGGGCCGGGGTCGGACGGGTTCCGAGAATCCAGAAATTAATTTCCTGCGTCCCCAGGGCCGCCACGCCGCTCCGCGCACGCGGCTCGGCTCGGCTCGGCTCGGCTCGACCCGCGGGTGGCGGCGGCGGCGGGGGCGGCCGCGGAGACAATAAAGGCTGCCCGAACGTGCTGGCACGGCGGAGGCGGTGGAGACGGCGAAGCCCCGCCTCTGCACGCAGTGGGCTCTCTGGCTGCTCGTGTCGGGCGAACAAATGTGCTGGAGACGCTCGAACCAGCAGTGGGGTGTGGTGCTGCACCTTCTACGTCTCTGTAGTGCTGCGGGCAGGGAGGTACTAGGATTGAAGCCTCGACGCTGGTACGATTTTTGTCGCTGGCTAGATAGCTAGGTCGAATTCAGACAGGAAGAGAATTGTCGCGGCCGCCTGCATTGGGCGGAAGTTTTCTGTGGTTGCTCTGTTCACTGCCAGACGAAAACCGGAGTAGTACCCTAATAATGGGGCCACGGAGCGTGCGATCTTTCCTTTCTCTTTCTTGTCCTATCCACGCCCCTTGCACACTTACATGTAGGTAATTACCACACATGCCGGGAGACCAGTCAGGAGATTAGAGCTGGGTAGGTGCCCCTCTGTGGAAGATACCTGGATGGGGAAAACTCCGCAAGCTAATGTGTAGGTTGGCGACGAATCTCATTTTTCAGCGGAAGAAGAACACCGCCCATGTTAAAAATATGCACTGTACTTACAAAAGTAATGACCTTAGCAATTTTAATGAAATTATTGCAAGTAAACTGTGTGCGTGTTTTTTAGTTTGGCTCAGTTGAGAACGGTGAAATAATGATAAAACGAGTCTTACTTGACCATATTTTGCGAAACAAAATATCGACATGGCTCCGATAACTTGGGGAACAAATAGCTTTAAGAATTAGATGATCTATTTCATATTCTTCGCCTTTTTTTGTAGGTTTTTGATTGATTTTTGTTTGAAAAACTTCACTATTTTAATTTCCAATATGCGTTGCTATTATACCGATCAATATGAATTTTTTTTCAATGTTTTTTTTAGAAAGTGGTAGTTATACACTTCTTGGCAAAGCAGCCCTGCAGAAGATTTGTAATATGTTATTCAGAGTAAATGAAAGTAATGATAAATTAAAATTAAAAGAGGCTCAATCCATCTGAAATAACTTTTTGTGTTATTCGGCTCTTTTCGAACAATTTTATTAAGTTCACACTAAAATTCTTCTATTTTGTTCGAATTTGAAAAACGTGAAAGAATAAGAATAACGTTTTCCAAAAATTATATTTTTGCGATATCGACTATCAACATGACTTTGATATGTCGGGGAATTAGCTTAGAAGTCCACTCACAAGTATTTCGAATATCCTTCGCCATTGGTAGGTTTTTGACTGAGTTTTGTTCGGAAACTTCTGTGTTTTAATTTCCAATATGTATTGCTAACTTTCACACCGATCGGAATGAATTGTGTATTTGTTCCTCTAAAATAATGGCGAAATAAAAAAAGAAATGATCACAGCACCGCAGAGTATTTATGATATTTCAGAGTAAATAAAAGTAAAGACAATATTTAGTTTTATAATGATATTCAAGGTAATCGTAATACATAATATCCAATAGGAGTGTCTCCTTCAAGTATTCTACAAGTATATTGACCATAACAGTTGACGCACTGGAAATATGAAATAATCACAAGAGATGCTGAAACGAATGGAAACAAGCTTCTGAGTTATTTTATAAATATTTTGTTCGAATTTTGACTTAGTTGAGAACGGTGAAAGTATGAGAGAATAGTTTCCTAGATTTTATTTTTCGATGTAAAATGAAAGTATCTTTATGTCGGGAACAACTAGCTTTGAAAATTGGAAAATCTACTTCTTCAATATCTACCTCGAATATTCTTCGTCATTATCGATAACTTTTTGACTGCATTTTGTTCGGAAACTTCACTATTTTAGTTTTTAATTTGTATGCTAACTTTTTCACCGATTGTTAAGAATTCTGAGAATAAATTTTTATGATTTATTTTTAAACGGCAGTTACAGTCTTTTGACAAAACAAAAAATAATGACGAGGACACATCGCCGAGAATTTGTCTTATGTTATTCGGAGTAAATACAAGTAATATATTTAATATTTACAATTCTTTTCAAGGTTAAAACGAAATATATGTTGACTAATAGGAGTGTCTTCATCACTAATGTCGCTGTACAAAAGGGAAAGCCCCAAGATCAAGAATAACTGTAAAATGCACAAAGTTTGTGAGGCGAAGCACATCTCAATGTTATTTCTAGAGAAAAAAGAGACGCCATAATCCAATCTGCGCTAGAAATTGGCCAAACTAACTTAAAACTAGTGCTGCACAGTGGCACAGTCTTCCTAGTGTTAGTTTTCTATTTTCTTTGGTCTGGAATTCAAACTTACCATATAGTCTTGCCCACCATACCCTCATTAGAGGGTAGGGTGGGCAAGACTATGAATGGTATCTGAGGCCCGTGAAGGCCCAAGAGGGACGTTGTTGGTTCATTAGTCGTCGACTAGATCTCATAGACACCAACGTGGCATTCTCTCGGGAAGAACTAGCCCAACACAATAAATAGGAATGAAGAATGTGTAGGCGATGGCATGCTACTTATATTCTAGAAACTGCTAATATCTGAGGCTCAAAAGAGAAGCTGAAGCCTACCTGGCATCGGCTAGATCTCATAGACATCAACGTGGCATTCTCTCGGGAAGAACTAGCGCAACACAATAAATAGGTATGAAGACAGCGTTAGCGATGTGGTACTGCTTATACTCTAGAAACTGTTAATATCTCAGCTCTGCGAATTCCCAAGTGTGACGCTGAAGCCCCAGCAGGCATCGACTAGACTCCGTGGATGCCAGCGTGGAGAAACGAGGCGTTGGCGGCCGCGGCTGAGGCGTGGGTAGGGACGGGGGCGCGGCCTGTGTGTGCGTGTTCGCCCTCGCCTTCTGCCCCTTTGACGCCGCTAATTCCACCTCGCCCTCCTCCTCCCTGGTCCTCCACAGCCTCCGCCGCCTGAGACAATAAGGCCCTGGCAACCCCGCGCCGCGCCTTGGCCTATTGTGCCGGCGACGCTGCGCTCTGGCGGTCGCCACCTAAATTAGAGAACACGCGCCGCCTCCCACGCGAAATTAACATCCCACCTTTTGTTCGCAAAAATGGCTTATTTATAGCCTGTGTACGTACTGGTGGTATGATGCGTCCTGAGTCAAACACCGCCCGGACTGTAGTGCGTCGATAACGTATGGCCGGCAAAGGTGGTACAAAACATCAAGTGACTCCGATATGGGGGTTCTAGTGTTCGAGTCCCGACGGTGAATGGATTTTCGACACTAGCCAGATCGCTAGGTCGAGTTTTGTGGCTGTTTGGAGGAGAATTGGTGCGGCCGACTGCTCCGATCGGTAGTTTTCCTTTATTTCTCTGATCTATACCAAACGAATGCCGGAGTAGTGCCCTAACCAACTGGTCACGGACGGCATGCGATCCTTCTATCCTCTTCCTAGTCTTATCTTCTCCCTTTACACTCACTATTACATTTGTCGGGAGCCTTGAGCTTAACCGGGCTGGGGTGGTGGCTCGCTTGTTGGGAAATAACTGTTTGGGGACAATCTCCACCAGCCGACGGATCTAGCAGGGGAAGATCACCGCCTCCTCCTTCTATAAATTGATTCACTACACTTTCGGGACTAACAACCTTCGCAGGAGACGTGCCCTGAAACAAGCGATTTAGATTTATTCAGTCACAAAAACCGTATGTGACGTAGGGGGGAAAATATTATCTGTGCAGGTTTTTTTGAGTTATTAATATATGTTAATATTTCTTGAGTATATTATTTATGAGGTGTATTAATATATGTCCAGTCGTTTCTAGACTGGTATGGGGTGTGGAGTGACACCTGCGATAGCGCAGTGGGTGCTCGTTTTTAACGCTTTCAAAATAAGAAATCTACGAAAATGTGGCATTGTAACCTATGCGATGTGTATCAGATATCAAAATACAACTCTTACACATTTTGGTTAGAGGTCTTATATTGATTGACAGTATGGCGTTCGATTTTCAAGTACTTGATTGATGGTCGTGCATTGTCATTTTATATTTTACTACACTGAATTGAAAACATAAAATTAAATATTCCACACGTAGGTAAATAAATTTTATTGCGTTGTTTAACACATACATATAAATTCGTAAAATAATAAAAGTTTTATTATATTTTCAAGAAAGCCCAAAAATAAATATTTTTGATAGTTGCTGTTAATAAAATTGTGTATATAGTGTTCAAAAATGTTACTACTGATTTATTAATTTTAACTCGATTAAGTCGTTCTCACTTTGTTGAGAAATTGGTTTTGATGAACATGCGATAGCGAAGTTCTAGATTCTTTGATATTATTAATTTTTGACATTTATGTATTGGATTGAATAATATCAAATGACATATTCCATGTGACTATAATCGTAATTTATTGTGTTGTATAATTCGTTTATATAATAGCGTTGTAGAATAAAACAGTTTTCTTATGTTCTCCAGATAGAATAAAAAAAAAAAAGAAAAAAAGAAATACAGTTTTCGTATTTGAAGTGGACAAGACTATTAATTCTAATGTTTTCCGATTGTGGTATTTTTATCCTTATTCGTATTTGTAAATACAAAATGAAACTTTTTTTATTTAATTTGAAGACAAAAAATAATTTTCGTAGTTGTGAACAATAAAAGTATTAATTCGTGAATGTTCTGCCAATGTTGATTTCTTAATGTAAAATCGATTTCTTTGTAGTTGAGAGTTCCTCCTGGAAACTAGAAAATAAAGAACGGAGCGGTTTCTGATTAGGCTTGCTTCCCACCTGCACCTTGTTCGCCGCCCCCTCCTGTTGAGGGGGTTCTGTTCCCCGTGCGCCTGCCGGAGCGCCCTCCCCTCCTCTCCCCTCCCCTCCCCTCCCCA
>BOPP01000114.1:876284-923766 GCA_017312745.1 Gryllus bimaculatus
CATCCGCCACTCCCTACCGTACTCCGCCTCGCCCGTTGCCCAGCGCTGCCCCGCCCCGCCCTGTCTCTCACCGCCTCGCCCTTCACCATGTACTTCCCACCTCGCTCCACCCGCCTTCTCCTACCTGGACCGTCTCGCCGTCTCTTCCACTACATCTCTAACACCACTCTTGTTCCCCCGTCCCACCAATCCTTACCCTCCCCGCCAGGCTTTTGTATGGCTCTTCTTCGCCAACCCGGCACCGCACTATCCTGTCTCGTCACTACTAGGTCCTCCCATCCCCTCACGATTGACACCTCGCCTCGCCCCGATACGCCTTGTCAAGGACACCTAGTCTCGTCCCGACCTCTCCGCATTGCATTCCCGCTCCTTCCCTTTCTGTCTCAGCTGTTGTGCCCCCGTGAAGCCATGCATTCGCTAGCCAATACCCACAGCTCCACCCCACAACCCACATATACCTCCCCGCCTCACCTCATTCCACACGTATCCATCCAGCCTCGGCCCGATTGGCCCCTCCTCACACAATCCCGCCTCGCCCCGGACCGTATCAAGACTACCCGACACGTCTGTCATACTAACTCGCCGCGTTCGGTGAAGGAGAATTGAGGGATTGTTGGATGACGAATTGCTGATTCTGTGAGTGTCAACTGCTTTGATCATTAGCCCGCCAATGTAGTGAATGTTTTATCTCAGGACATGGCGGTGTTCCTCTTTTTTGAATGTTGAAATCTGGCGCCCACCTACACGTTTTCTTTAATGGGATTTTTTCCTTAAGGGACCTCTCCAGAGAGGCATCGTCCGAGACGGAAGAAATTCGTCTCCCAACATGTGTGGTAATGTAGTGCATGAAGTTTAATAGTGTGTGTGTAAGGGAAGAGGATAGGGGAAGGAGACGAGGATCATATCGTTCGCGATTCGTGACCCGTTTGTTGGGGATACTACTCCAGCATTCACCTGGAGACGCCGCGTCGTTGGCTGAGAGGCCGACGATTTGCCTGTCATGTCGCAGGCTTCCTCACTGCCCTGTGAAAGCCTGCGACGTGACAGGCGAAACGTCGGCCTTCTCAGCCAACAACGCGGCCTCACCCGGTCAGCCAAGAAGGCGTGGACTCGAGCCGCGCAAGCTTAAGTGTACATTCACCGGATGTTGATGGGAAAAACCACCGATCAGTGCCACCAGCCGCTATCATTGTCCTCCGGACAGTGGCTGAACTCGATCTAGTTATTTAATAAGTGTCGAAAATTCTGCCGCAGTTGTGACTCAAATCCTAGGACTTCCCGGTCGGCGATACTGCTGCACAGGCAACGGCAATGGAGGCCCTTGCTGGCGGTGCGGGTTCTGTCGAAATGAAGCAGGTGTGTCTGCGCAAGTACAGCCCCGCAGGAGGCGGCGTTGGCGGGGGCGGTGGCGGGGGGAGGGGGCGAATGAGAGGTAGCGCGGCCGGTGGGTGAAGTGCGAGGGTCGCCCCGAGGGCGTAGTGGGCGACGGCTCGAAACGGCGCGGCGCGCAGTAGTGCGAAATGGCGGCCCAAGTGCGCAGTAGCAATGCGGCTTGTCCAACAGTATATCTCAACCGGAAATTTAAACTTCGATTTTACCCGTAATTATAAATTTGCATCCAACTATGTGTTAAAAAATTGTTTGTTGTGAAAATTGATTTACAAACCATTGCCAATGACAAATGACGTCCCAAGTGCGCAGTAGGAATGCGGCTTGTCCAACAGTATATCTAAACCGGAAATTAAAACTTTGCTTTTACTCGTGATAATAAATTGTCATCCAACTATGTTTTTAAACATCGTTTGTTGTTGAAATTGATTTACAAGCCATTGCCAATGACCAAACAAATGACGTCTCAAGTGCGCAGTAGAAATGCATCTTGTCCAACAGTATATCTAAAGCAGAAATTAAAACTTCGATTTTACTCGTGATAATAAATTGTCATCCAACTATGTTTTTAAACATCGTTTGTTGTTAAAATTGATTTACAAACCATTAACAATGGAGTAGTGGAGATTTAATTTGACGGTAGTTTGTTAATTTATAATTGAATTTTCACTGACAAAATAAGGATAAATAACGATGAGAACAATTAACTAAACTATTATTATCTTATTTATTGATACAATTACAATAACTATATTTATTGACAAAAATAACTCATTTGCCTCTTTGGTCAAACCGGGCTCCAGAAAGTTCAATTCATAAAAAAGTCAATAAAGTCTACGTTGGAAATTAAAACATCAATATTAATAATCCCTCAGCACAGAATTATTGATTATTAATATCGATGTTTTTAAAACTGGTCTGTTTTAAATGTTTGTCTGGGTGGGGAGAATTTAAATTGATAATAGATGTGTTTATTAATTTATACTTGAAATAGAACTGACAAAATGAAGGAAAATAATGAATGGAACAATTAACGAAACATTTATTTGCTTTTTGAATAATACATCAACAACAACTATAATTATGTGTGATATCTAACTTGTTGTTTACGTTCGTCACTTTGCTCTGAAAATATTCCATTTGTGGATATATGAAAATTATAATTTTTTTCTTATTTTGGTACGTGATTCACTCAAACTGTAACATCAACTTCGCAAAAATATGAACCAGAATACATCGATTACAAAGAAACAATATTTATTACAATATTAAATACATCAATATTTTGATGATAACATCGGCATCGATAATTCCTTACCATAGATTCCTAGTTTCAAAATGTGCTAAAATAGCAATGTGTTGTTCATGGGTAAAAATTAGGATTAAAGTCTTTGAATGCTAAATTTTTAGGGTTTGTAACATCGAATGACCCAAACCTAATTTTAGTTTACAGGGCACGTCTTTTGCCACATTTGGGACCTGTCTAAAGCAACGAAACTATGAAATTCCGATCACGTTTTATTGCATACAAATCAGAAAATGTATCTTTGTTTATGAGCGTAAAATATATATTTTAGTCTATAGAGTGAGAATAGAGTTGTGTTGTTTGTTTATGTGTAAAATTTATTATTCATATTTTCAATTGCAGAATATTATTGAGGATTCGCATCATAGAGTCCAATCCTATTTTTAATTTACTATTCACCTATTTCAATCGTTTTGGACCAAGAGAGAACCATTGGGAAGCAGGTGGGGTGAATATGAACTGATACAATGAAAAAATACCAATTTCCACTCAGATTTTTCTGTAGAATCTCTTTAGATCTCAGAAAACAGATTTACGTTCTTAAAATAATTAAAGATGTTGTCATTGCCAACAATGTTTTTTAATTCAATAGCAGCTTTCGATGGCTTAGCCATCATCATCAGTTGTTTGCTAGATGGAAGCCACAAAACGACTACAGTCGACGGCTATTGAATTAAAAAACATTGTTGGCAATGACAACATCTTTAATTATTTTAAAAATGCCAAAGATATCTTACCACAACACCTATATTACGTTCTTAAATTGAAAAATATAAGAGTCATGTGTTGTTTATGTATAGTGTGGTGGATTCTGGGGTAGCCGAGAACGGGACAGTAATGAGAAAATGCCATGATTGCTGCTATTCGTAAAGTAAAAGATTCAAGTTTTGAGATGCGGGATATTTTTCGTATTAGGGGCCCGAGTGTCCCTAATTCAACTTCACTGTGCACAACTTCGGCGCGTTTCGGACCAATGTGCGAATCAGGGCGGGGCGGGGCGGGGCGAGCACGGAGAGAGCGTGGGCGGGGCGGGGCGAGGGCGGGGCGAGCTGAAACCAAAGTCGTGTTCTCGCAGAGGCCGCCCCGTGTAATTGAGAATATGCCGGAGCAGAGTAGACCAGAGACGGGGGCGGGGCGGTGGAGAGGACTGGTAAGCCTGTTTCGACGAGGGGGGGGGCAGAGGCCAGGCGCAAGCGCAGTGATGCAGACATGTGCCCGAGCGCGCATTGGAGGCGAGGGTTTTGGCAACAAACACCTAAATCTTACATATAAGTGAAACACGTGTGGAAGGTTCGTATTTAATTAAGTGGAAAATGGTGGCCTGAGTTAGCAAAAATGCTGCACAAAATGGTTTTCTAAAAAATAGCACGCATGATGCGATACTCTCGTATAACACTGCATCGAAATAAATGTTTCAATAGAAACTGTACACGAATTTTTTTTACATAGAAGAGTTAATACACAGATGGTGAGGTTAACGTAACGGTTAGCGTACTGGACTGTTGTACCCAAGTTGGCGGGTTCAAACCCGATCGAAGCCGTGGATTTTTAAGGGCGAAAAAAATCCCTTTCTTCGGAGGGGAAGTAAAGCCGTCTGTTCCATGTTAGTAGAGTTACTTGCATGTAAAAGTCCTCAAGCCTAAATGACGCCTCTGAGCTAAATTCAAATTGCCCGTTTCATCGCCCAAGAAATACCGCCTTTCTCTGCTCGTTGGTGAAAGGAGCGTAGCGAAATTTGCGTGGTCAGACGGAAGAGCGGGCCTGATGGCGCGAGTCTCTCCACGTAAAATAAGGCATCACTTCAATTCAATACACGAGTACAGCTCGTACTCTTCAACTGTTCATTATATATCATGAATATCAAAAACGTGGCTGTTCCATAACGCAACACGTGATTAGCAAATATTTAATAACGGACACACTCTACCTTGGAGCAGTGCTGTCGCATGACGTCAGCTGAACCAACAGCACAGAGACGGCATGGGAATTCATTCGGAGAGTAGTAAAAGAGCGCGGAATACTCAATAAAATACTAGCATTTTTCAGTCCAAATCGAAACTATTTCATTTTTCTTGATTTTAAACGATTTCTAGAGGATCTGTCTGCGCCGCATCTTACCATTGAGCGGGGAAGATAACTGCCAACTTATATGATAAAAACATGTTCTACAGTCACGAAACTAATAACAATAGCAGTTGACGCGCTCGAAACACGAAATTATCTAGCAATCAACGCAGCTCTTAGAACTTTTACCATTATTAATAGAAATATCGCGAATTTTCTAAACCTCCGGAATCATGGCTTCTCCTTCCAGTTGTAGAATAAACGAAATAAAGAGTAGTGCAATGCCAAAAGGAGAAGAACCGATATTAATAGAAACTTCGCGAGTTTTCGAAACCTCCGGAATCATGGCTTCTCTTTCCAATCGTAGAATAAACGAAATAAAAGAGTAATGCAATGCCAAAAGGAGAAGAACCATTCTTAACAGATACTTCGCAAATTTTCGAAACCTCCGGAATCATGGCTTCTCTTTCCGATCGTAGAATAAATGAAATGAAGAGTAGTACAATGCCAAAAGGAGAAGAACTATTACTAACAGATACTTCGCAAATTTTCGAAACCTCCGGAATCATGGCTTCTTCTTCCAATCGTAGAATAAACGAAATAAGAGTAGTGCAATGCCAAAAGGAGAAGAACCATTCTTAACAGATACTTCGCGAACTTTCGAAACCTCCGGAATCATGGCTTCACTTTCCAATCGTAGAAAAAACGAAATAAAGAGTATTACAATGCCAAACGGGGAAGAATCTTATCTCGTACATACTCCTCATGGTTCTCGTCGTGCCACAGCTGCGGTGGCCTCAGCTTCCCGAGATTCGGATTCCGCAAGGCCCCTCCGTTGAAGCAGCCCGCTCCTAATCCAGGCTTTGCGGCTGGGGCTCTGCTTTCCGCGAGCAGCGTCGGCGGAAGAAAATGGAAGCGCCAAGACCATTGGGGCATTGCAAGCGAATGTGCGGCTCCATCCGTAAAATCGAAGACAATCGGCGCTCTTAAAAGATGTCGACTTGAACGTTCCGTACCTCGCATACTATCGTGTATGGTCGATCTTGCACGACGTGGAATCTTAACACTTGTTTTTTGTCTAAGTCAACGACAATGCATCAACTTGGTTTTCTACTTGGTGGACATATCAACTAATGTACGTGTATTATTTTTTAGCTGAGAATAATAATAATAATAATAATAATAATAATGTCTTTATTAATGGCGAGGCTCAGGCCACAGGGCCTGCTCTTCCGCCTAACCACTTAATTTACATACATTTAGAATAGTAACATTTTAAGAGGGGAGGACAAGCTGTACATTTACGTCTGGGAGAATACTTCACACACAGTGGAAAAGTGGGTGATTGTGAGGTTATAATATTCAAATTTGATTTATTTCATACTGCGTTTCTATAACTTATATTTCCATACTTCTGATTTCCCCTTCATCAAAAGATAATTGCTAATATATTCTGATTTGGGAATGGCATTTATGGTATTCTCCCAAAACCCCTTTCGAGGATATCTCCACTGCAAATAGAATATAAGTCTAAACTATTGTATTTAGTTGTACAATCGAATTTCCTCATTCTTTTGAACAGGTACACTGATTTTATATATCCCTTCTTCCAACCTCAAACTCCAGACTACCAAACCAAACCATATCTATTTCATATACTTATACAACCGTTTTCGGATATGCAATAGGTAGATTTAAGGCGCATTTAACAATCTTACCATTTAGTACACAATATTCCAATTTAAACAGACAATATATATATATATATATATATATATATATATATATATATATATATATATACTGACTGACGTCTGCAATCTGTTTATCGCGACCGTTACTTACCACTGTAGCCAACTATTGAAAAACGGCGGAAGCAAAGTTGTACACCTTGTATATATATACACACACACAACATGTACAGACCGTCGTCTGCGTCCTACCAACCAAACTATGAAATCAATTAGACAATCTGTTCTACGGTGTATCTAACCCTCCACCCCTGAGAGCTCTCTTTCAGGAGCTTTTCCTTCCATTTGTCTCACTGACCCTTACGCCGCCTTCATAACCATTGTCAGCCGATGGATACTTCTTCCTCCCCCTCCCCTAGCGTTCAACGAGATATCGTCATGCGTTTGATGTAGGTGACTGTTGATGCTCGTTGTGCATGATTGCACTCCACACACACACACAGGGCGCCAATGGGACGGTAACAGTTCACCGCTACATAGGCCCATCCTCTCTGACACCCACACCCCAACTCGCCAACTCTTTGACGTGCAGTCAGAGGGGTGGAGAATGAAAGATTGGAATGTTTCACTTCTACTACGGTTACTAAGACAAGTTCCTCTGAAGGCTTTCTACTACACGATTCATCCATTGTAACTATCAGTTTGTGCTCCTGTAATATTGAGTAATGGTCCTGTCATAATGTTCCCGCCACCATTTCACTATGTCACGTTCCTCTTCACCAGATCTTCGTCTTCTTTTTCTTTTCCTCTAAGGCCTCTCCATCTCCATCTGCAAAGAGGAAGTGCTTCATTTGTTTTATTTATAAGCCAACTGCGTAAAATAAAAACCTCCACACACACTGAAAACTTAATTCATCACTTCAATGTCCACATACTTAATCATCGCATCTCGCTGGGATTAAAAATGCCTCTACTTCATTCACGATGTGTGGTCATATGTTCAGTGTTAGGTTTTTTTTAGCTTAATTGTGCCTCATGCACAGGGAGCCAATTACGTGGCATCACTTGATCGTTGCACTGTACCTCTCACTCTCGCACCCATCTACAAGCCTCTTAATACGTTGACGGGAGGTCGGCGGCGAGAAAACACTGACAGGGACTGTCAAAGCATGTCATTTACCCATTGCCGCTGTATGGACGAGAATTCTAGCGATCGGCTCTTCTAACCAGACATTTTTCTTCTATAAACACCAGGGAAATTCCGGAGCACTACTCTAACAAACGAGTCACGAACTGGCCCTTTCTCTTCCTTGTACTATAATCATCCCTTACTTGCATACACACTCACATGCACTATACTACTACATGTCGGGAGACTATTCGGGATCTTAGAGCATGCCCCGGTTAAGGATCTCGCCCTGTGGTTGGGATATCTTGAGAAGAGATTCTCCAACAATCCGACCTACAGTCGCACCATCCAGTGAGGAGGAATGCAACGACCCGGGATGTAACATGCACTACACATACTGGACTAACGACTTACTAAAATTTTGATTGATATCTGTGACTTCTTCATAACCATTGACTAAAGCCGGGAATCCCGTCTTAGAAAGGTTCATGAAATGTATTTGGCGTGCACCTACCAAGCAGTGTATGTACTTCGTTCTATGAGATTTGACATCAAATGTTCTTTGGCAAAAACTGGTCAAATTCGGTTCCCACTACAAATTCTAGTAGTTTGAGATATATATTCTGAGACACCTGTATCGTATCAAGCACATTGTTATATCTCCTACGTGGCCACGTCACTCCTTTGCAATCGTCGTTTAAACTTGTTCACTCTTTTCTCGCCCACGTCGTTTTCCCTCCTCTTCTCTAGCTCCTTCTTCACCTCTTCCTCTATCTTCCTTTCCACCTCCTTCTTCACTTCTGCCGTTCTTCGTCTCCACACCCACTTCCTACTCTTCCTCCTCCCCACCATCTCCCCCACTTTTTTATCCCTTCTTTACTTCTTCCCTCTTCACCCCTTTTTTTTCTCCACCTCCTCCCAGTCCACCTTTCCCTCTCTTCCACTTCCTCCCACATCTCCAACGCCTCCTCCAGTTCTTTCTCCTCCACATCTTCCACTTCCCACTTTCTCTCCATCTCCAACTCTTCCTTCTCCACCTCCTATCTCGTCTACTCCACTTCTTCCAACTCCACCGCTTCATCGACATTCTTCTTCTTCCCCTCTCCATTCTTCACGTTCTCTTCTTCCTCCATCTCCACATCCACCTTGTCCTCCTCCACTTACACCTCCACCCCATCTTTTACTTCCTTCTCCTTCGTCCCTTAACTTCACCTCCCCTTTGTCCTCCTCCTCTCCATCACTTCCTCCTCGTCCCCGCCCGAAGCTTTCCGCTCCGCTGCAAACAGAAAGCGCCCGGCGGCGGCGGCGACCCCTGGCGGGGCGGGGCGGGGACGGAGCCGAGTGATATTTAATATGCGGGCTGCTGCGCGGGGACCGCGCTGGCGCTGCCGCATGCAGATGAAGCGGGGCACGGGGGCGGAGGGCGTAGCTATGGCGACGGGCCAGGGGGGCGGCAGGGCGCGGGCGGGCGGGCGGCGCCCACCTGCCGGGGGCGATATTGAAAGCTCCTCTCGCCCACCGCCCCGCGCCCCGCCCCGCTCTCCGTGGAATTCGAGCGGTCGCCCAAGAGCGGGAGCGCCCGAGGAGGCGGAGGGGAAAGAATGGGGAAAGAAAAGGCTTCGCTTCAAGACAACCGATCAACCGGGAAGGTACAGTCTTCGACAGCTGCTCCGCACACACGCTCCACACGCTTGCGATTCCTAGAAGGCAACGTGGGTTGTCTCTGCAGCGTTTTTGACTGCGAGGGTTCGAGTCCCGGCGCTGGCTGTTGATTGATTCAGTATGTCGGATTTTCGGACGCGCCGTTATCCCCATGGGTGTAGTGCATGTTATTCCGGGAAAGAGGTGGTGTTCCTTCCCAGATGGAACGGGATTGAATAATGGATTACTAACAATTCCGGACGAGTCAACTGTTGAGGTCATTAGTCCCATAAGTGTAGTGGATATTTTTCCACAGGGGTGGCTGCGATCTTGCCACGCTGGATGGAGAGAATCGCCGCCGATCTAGCGTCGCCTAGAGGGGTTTCCCCGGCCAGGTATCTCCCACCAGCTGGACAGCGCCTCAGTTTAAACTCCCCACCGGTCTCCTGGAATGTGTGGTAGTGTAGTGGGTGTAAGGAGGGGGAAGGAAATATCACGCGCGGCCCATGGCTCGTTTCGTAGGGTTCTGCTCCGGCATTCGCCTAGTATTGATCGGAGAAACCAGGGAAAACTATCGATCAGTGCAGTTCAGGTTCAGATCGCTCAGGGCAAGAGATGATACCACTGCTGTGGCTGAGCAAGGGGTGCTATGATTCGAGTCCCAACGATGGCGGATTTTCGACATCACAGCTAACTAGGTCGAATTCTTCTTCCATCTTGGGAAGAATTCCAGCGGCCGGTTGCTCTGATCGGTCTCTTTGATTTATTGAATCTAGATGAATGCTAGAGCAGCACCATAACAAACGAATCTTGAATCGCACGTGATGTATCTTTCCTCATCCTTTATTTCCCATTATATTCACTTACCGCGTCTTGCCTGTTGCGAGACACGACTCTTGAACGAAGTGGTATACAGGATATGATGAGTTTCAGCCTTTTGTAACTCATGATTCCATTCTCATTTCGAATTGAAGCTTTTTATACTGTTGTATTATAAATTGACGTACAAAATGTAACTGGCAATATTTTAAAAGATGCTTTTTTATGACTATATTTTAAAATATGTATGGGTTAAATTGGAAAAAATAGTTTATAAAAACATCCGAAAAGCCTGAGCCTAAGCTTTAAAATGTCACTATTTTTCTTTTAAAATGACTTTATTAATACAATTTTTGTGAAGTAATCCGAATAGGGATTTCGCGATTTTCCTGAATATTGAATAATTGTAACTTCGAAACTATTTTGCTTCGACGACCGCGGGTGCGGGTCCCGCCTCAGGTATGAGTATATTTGTGTATGTCTATATGTGTGTGCCGTCCTTTTATTCCTTACCATAATCATCATAATTTATACCCCCAGGACTACCAACCTTTGGGGGATAAAAATTCGGGATTCAGCTAAAATGCTGACCCCCCCCTCAGATAAAGGTAGTTGCACCTTCTGAAGCAGGATGCACACGTGGACCGAGTTGCCCTATACGCGAAAAAAGGTAATAAGAGAATGTTATTGCATTTTCTTCTAAAATATAATTTCTATTTCTACTAAAGCATTCAATGACCACCCGCCTCTTTGCTTCCCGCCTAAAGACGTTAGTCTGCTCTAAGAGAAACTCTTCATCGAATCCATCCATGTCCAAGTCCTGAGAGATTAGACGCTCGAGATCATCTCAAGGGGTCAGAGTTGTCTCTAACTACCGTTGACGGTTGTGGGAAGACGATTGGGAATTCTATGACGATTACACATACGTTGTCTTCCACTCCGCGAACGAAATACGAGGAAAGGCTTAGGAAATATGATGTGATCGCCGGCACATCTCCGTCAACAGATAGTTTATTCGATTAAGGATTAATGAACAGCGATCGCTTCGTGCTAGTACATGTTAGGTGACATGAGCCATCACTTAATATTTCAAATTGTAACATTCACAACTTTCATTATTCACAAACAACACATGCACATGAGACCTGCTCTTGTGCATGACTATTCAGATTTCGCCACGGTTCTTTCGCCATCTTGAAGCGAATTAAGTGATCTCTCAGGCGACGCAATATGCCAATATAATTTAGCTAAGAAGTTCTTTATAAGCTTGAGGATCTCGTAGGTTTTAGGAAACCGTAAATCTACAGCAAGGGACAATCAAATTTACTTCTCCTCTAAAGGAAGATGTAAGAAGCATTTTTTGCCCTCAAAAAATCCACGGTATTTTTTTCAAATTTGAGCTGGCGAACTCTCTGGAATAACAACTCGTTAATCTAACAGTTTCTAGTACATCAAATAGGCATCTACGTGACAACACTGACGGGTTGCGGCCGGGGAAGATGGAGGCATGTGAGATGGTGCTGAGGCGAGCCATTATTCAATGTAAATGTCGTGATAGATTTAAATGACGTTATGACAGCTCATCTGCTGTATGTGGTTATTAAGTCAGGGGCTTCAAAATGACGTTAATTTGTGGTACTGAAGCTCCCAATTGGAAAACCGCGACACAGCTAATGATCATTATAGATCATTATATTTAAATCGAACAATAGTGAGCGTGCGTGCAGCACCACGAGAGCGCCAATGCTCGTTCTTTTTTTAAACCATGGCTTACCAACACCCATGCAACTCGACAGCGTTTCTAAATTGAGCAATGCAAAGGGACTGCAGCAGCGCCATCGAACCACTTGCGCGAATACCTCCATTTAAACCAATGATTTCCAACAGACGTGCAACTCGTGCGCACTGGCATGAGGCGCCATGTGAAGGAACCCTAATCAGCGCCATTGAGCTGCTCGTAAGAATATCTTCAATGAAACCAATGCTTTGCCGACATACGTGCCACTGGGGAGTGCCACTGGACCCTTTCGAGAATACCTACATTTAAACCACCGCTTTACTAACAGACGTGCAACCCGGAAACGCTATAGTGTGTCGCGTCCGTGTGAGCAGCGTGATGCTCCTAAGCAGAGCCACTGAGCTGCTGGCAAAAAATACCTTCTTTGAAATCAATGCCTTCTCAACAAACGCGCTGCTGAGTGGCGCCTGCGTGTGTAGAAGCTCTAAGCTTCGCCACTGGGCTGCTCGCGCGAATACTTTCATTTCAACCAACGCTTTTCCAACAGCCGTGCAATTCAGAGGCGCTGCTGAGTGGCGCCGTGTGAAGGGGCCCATGCCGCGCCGTGTCAGGTCCGCAACCGCGAGAGAGGGCGGAGGTAGAGCGGCCGGCCGGCGGGGCGGGCGCGCCGTGTGGTGTCCGTCGCTGCGGGGCGAGGCGGAGGCGAGGGTCCACGCTGGACCAATGGCCGGGCGCGGCGGCGGATGCCGGCCAGCGAATGGCCGCCCGCCGCGCGATCGATTCCGGCGCCCGGCGCCGCCTCCGGCCGCACTGCCCTGGACCCTTCCCCCCCCCTCCAGCCCGCCCGCTGCGCCGGACCCACGGGCCCCACTCGCGGTCGATCCGTCTCGGCACACACGGAGCCCCGCCCACACCGGACATGCACCCGCCGCCTCCGTTGCCTCCCGTCGACGGCGCTGTGCAGCTGCCCCCGCTGACCCAACCGCCTCGCTGTCCCCCCTATGGGACAAGTAGCTCAAAGTGCCTCTCATCCGCAGATCCGCGCGCGGCGATGGTGTAACCGTTAGCGTTTCGGACTTTTGGCGGGTTCAAACCCGATCGAAGCCGTGGATTTTTAAGGGACAAAAAATCCTTCGTACGCCTTTCTTCGGAGGGGAAGTAAAGCCGGATGTCCCATGTTAGTAGATTTACTTGCATGTACAAGATCCTCAAGCCTAAAAGGCGCCTCTGAGCTAAATTCAAATCGCCTGTTTCTCGCCCAAGAAATACCTCATTCCTCTGCTAGTTGTTGAAAGAAGCGTAGCGAAATTTGCGTGGTCAGACGGGAAAGCAGGCCTAATGGCCTGAGTCTCGCCACGTAAAATAAGGCCAATTCAATTCAATTCAATTCAGGTCCTAGGGTTCGTTCCCCGACAGTGGAATGATTTTAGACACTAGCCAGAGAGCTAGGTTGAATTCAGCCAGTCTGGAGGAGAATTCTAGCCGCCAGCTGCTCTGATCGGCAGTTTCCCGTGGTTTCCCCGATCAACACTAGATCAATGCCGGAGCAGTACCTTATCAAACGGGCCACGATCATTCCTTCCCCTTCCTTGGCCTGTCTTCACCTTACGTACATACACACTAATTTGCACTACACTACCACTCTTGTTGGGAGACCAATCAGGAACTTGACCCGGTGAGAGCGGTGCCTCGCTGGTGGGAAGTATCTACTAGCCGACACGTAGGTCGGCACCGGATACTCAATCAGTTATCTAGATTTTAGATTTATATTTATTTAGTCAAAAAAAAACAGTAAAAACTGTGTGACATACAGGAGATATTATCATCTGCGCTCGTTTTATTGAGAATCCCTTCCCGTCGTTTTCACTATAAATAGTTGAAAGATGACTAAAAAGTAAGTTTCTTTTGGTACTAGTAAATCGCTGCTGATTTGCAAATCCTTGTCGCATATCGGGTAATTCCTCAATCAGTGAACGCTAGGGTATTTTTTTTAAATTTTATTTCCTGCCCGTTCGGCTCTTCAAACCGGGGAATTATTATTTACAAAATATATATTACATGAACATAACAGTCTCTTCCAGTTACATCAGGGCACAAGTACACTTATTTGAGCTTGTGTTTTAATCAATGTACAGTTCCTATATACATTAAATACAAAAATACATCTTTGAGTGAATATACTAAACTTTGAATAAAACATATATACAGTTATTACGATCATTTATAATGTTGTTGTTTGAATTTTTGTATTTTTCAGGGGTTTCTCGTTTGTCTTCATTATTAATGTAGTTATTACTTTGTTATTAATTTTATAGGAGGCCAAGGTATGTTTGAATTCTATCTCCGACAATGTCTCCACCTTTCGTTTCGTTCAAAACAAACTTCGTGTTTCAAATTAATATTAAGCATCGCAACTTAATAAAAAAAAAATATTTTACTCAGATCGCTGGGATTTCCCTGGGTCGCTTTGTGTGAAATGATTCTTGAAACCCATTACAATTTCCTTGATTAGTTCACACTATTATTGATGTTATAATATATTTTATTTTTCATTACTGTTCTATTAATATATTGTTTCCTTGATACATTCTATTACTTTATTTCAATATTATACATTTCATCAGTAATATTTTTGATCACGTAGTTAAGTATTATTGATATTAAAATTTAATTAACACCTTGTGTTAATTAACACAAATGTGTTTTATTAAATAGTAATTGCTCGAATCTGGTATCAATACCTTCGTTGACCTGTGTTTTCTTTTGATTCAATTTCTTAGGGAATCGATTCTTTTTCACGAATCAAACGTCCCTAGGTCTAGCGGCTGCTCCGTCATTGGCCTGATTTTGTCTGAGGAAACCACGAGATCGACATCACCATGTTTACAGCGCATATACTGTACTTGTGGAGCCAATTGATAACCCTGATGAGATTGATCCGCCTGGAATCATTGGCAACGTGTCGCCTCTATGCATTCCAAACACTACGATAAATAAAGAATGGCATGTGATCATTCTCAATTATTAACTAAACAAACTCTTGTAAACCTATTTTACAAATTTTTATTTTACAATTACTAATCTTGAACTTGAATAGACTCATATCGAGCAAGAGGAAACAGAGTAATTGTTGTAAAATGTCAGAGAATATCCTAATATATTTTAGTAACGAAGTAGGAACGTGTAACGTAGAGTACTTTACGAGAGAAAAAGCCGCGAAGTTGAAAGAAGTTTGAATGAGAATTACGTAGCTAAAGGTTGTGTAATACTTTTACTCTCCTAAAATACTACACTTCTCTATTTTCAACTTTAAGATATAAAACTCAATTTTATTATTTTTCGAAATCCGTATGATTATTTCTCATTGGTCAGCTACAAAATGTGTTTTTAACTCCCAATTTTTCATGTTTACTTCACCCTAAATAAAGGATTTTAAAGTAAACATTCAATTCTCAGGACGAATTTTGTGTCAGAAATTGCTGAAGAATTGTTGTCTTTAATGTCTTGTCCCAGTAGAGAGAGAAAGAGCTTTTCTAGGAATAATACAAATTGAAAATGTGTAATTTCTAGGACAGAATGGATTCCTAAAATTGTATATAAAATAAAGGCAGTTGTTTTTAGGACGACCAAGAGATAAAGTCACGTTCTTTTCAATGTACTTGAAATTCTCTCGTTTTTAAAGAAATATTTAATATCGGTGATCTACATTGTCTGTGAGTTGTGTGGTGCAATGGTTTCTATTGCAGAGATCTCTTTCCTCGCAAATTGTCCTGGACTTTTCATTATTCCAACAAAGTAAAATTTCCCCTCCATAGAAAAGAAAATTATATTTAACATGTATAATATGAACAAAATAATATTTCCGCACATTGATAAGTCAAACAGAGTCATTTAAGAAGTGATATAACTGTACTTCGTAGCTATTATAATGATATTGAATGGCATTATTTTTCAATTTTTTCAATAACTAAGCGAATTCTATTAGCTTACATATCCTGCAGGTTACACGCAAGGTTCCTATCGAACACTTAAAGTGATACATCTCGCAACATACACTGTGGCGCACCAATGGAGAAGGAAATGTCCATAGAGTTTTATCCCCTGAACCCGATGAAAATTATTCATCACAACTGACGAAAATATCAAGACTGCTGCACACTACACCTAAAGTCCCTCTTCACCCAAAGAATCTTGGTTTTCGTAAATGATTAAATATTCGTTTTACATGCAAGTCTCTTACTGTATTTCTTTTGTTGTTGGTATTATCTTATTTATACTTTACTGTTTGTTCTACGTTAATAATTTAATTGTTAACCGATATTACAGGGCATACACAGCAGTTCAGTTAGACGTGTAAGAACTGCTATTTCGAGACGTGTGCACATACTACGTTTCTGTATGAGACGTAAGGGGGAAAGGGTGACTATGTGAAAAAATTATCTGCGTACGTTTTCTTGAGTTCCAGAATCCCTTCCATCATTTTAACTATAAATAGTTGAAAGATGAGTAAACGTTTAACATAAATAAATACAAATTAATTTTAAAAATCGCAAGATTAGCAATATTTGAAAAATAGTCATTGCACTTGTCTATCGGTTTATTTTAACAATCTTATATTTCCCTTCAACCATAATCCAATTACAATTATTAAACTGCTAATAGAAACGAAAAATTGTATTCAGCGTTTGTATTAGAAGTCGCAAGTATTGCAATCTATTGATGTGCACATACAGTACATGTTGTCAAAACAAAACAAAACAAAAAAAATCCAAGGTTGGCTTCTTCCTTCTAATCTTGCTGACTTCTTCCATGCTGAGCGTGAGAAGTTCAAACACTTTTCTGTCCTTGTGTAAATGAGTTCCCAAGCAATTGAACCAATTTAAGTTTTCTCTCCTGCTTATGGTCTTTCGGACTACTTCTGTTCTTCTGTTGTAGACTTCCTCGTTCCTAGATCTTTCTTGTACGTACGTGATTTCATTTAAACAATTGAGGTTTATCATATGTACTACGCATGCAACGTGAATAGGGCCGTTTAAAAAATGTATCGCACGTAGTGTCGCAGTCTTTTTTTAACAATCATATTTTTCCTTTAACTATAGCCTACTACTTTTACTGAAGTGTTAATAGTACGGCTTGGACTTTTAGGTGCTAAAAAAGGGAAGTATTTATTATTTAAATGCTTGAAAACTGAAAACCTTAAAACAACGAAAATATTTATTTATTACCCTCATGAAAACACGTAACCAAGATCGAGAGAAGTCTCAATATAAAATGTGACGTCATCAAATGTATTACTCTGCACATTTCGTCAGTGCAATCTAAGGAAATTTCGTATCTACTCCTATTATGAGTTGACGTTCTCGCTCAGTATTGCCTGAATCGACGTTTTGGCAGGTCGTGAACCAAACGCACTCCAAGACTCAATACGAGAAGTCCCACACTAACATGTGATGTGTGACCAACAATTGCTTTACAAACTGTATTTCACATATCTAAAAACTCGAGTATTAATGTTGAAAATACTCTAAATATTCATTTCTTCATTGAAAATTGAACGAAATGTGTAATATTTGTTTCGACGAAAATATTTATTTTTATGTAACTTAAAGTGTTTATTTTTAAGTGACATGCAATTTACTACATGGTACCTTGGGGGCGCTACTTGAATTTTTACTTAACTTTCAAAACTCAAGATTAAAGAAAAAAATATGTATAAATGTATTTATCGAAAAGTTGGAAAAGTTAGTTAATAGATAGAATCGAAAAATCCTATACAGCGCTTAGATGAGAGACAAGAACTAATGTATATTATCTCTTGATGTACACACAGCGTACCCAACCAATTCAACCAATTTAAGTGTCCTCTCGTACGACAATCGTACTGACTTATTCTTTACTGAACACGAGATGATCCAGTACTACAATGTCGTGATGTATACATATGCGTTTCTGACCAATTGAACAAATTTTAGTTTCTTGCTTCTGGTCTTTCTGATTTCTTGTAGATGCGTATACATGCGTTTCCAAACAATGGAACCACTGTGAGATTTCTCTCCTACTTCTAGTGTTTCTGGCTTCTTGTATACAAGCGTTCCCAATCAAATGAAGCAATTTAAGTTTCCTCTCCTAAAGCTGGTCTTTCTTATTCTTTACTGATCTCGAGATGATCCTGCACTACAATGTCACGTTGTGCATACATGCATTCCCAACCAATTGAACCAATTCAAGTTTCGTCTCCTACTTCTGGTCTTTCTGAATTATTATTTTCTGAGCGCTAGATGATCCTGCACTTCAATGTCACTATGTGCATACATGTATTCCCAACCAATTGAGCCATTAAAGTTTCCTCTTCTACTTATGGTCTTTCTGAATTATTCTTTTCTGAGATGATCCAGTTCTACAATATCGTGATGTCCACGTATGCGTTCCCGACCAATTCAGCCAATTCAAATTTCCTCTCCGTAGTTTTGGTCTTTCCGAATTATTCTGTACTGAGCGCGAGATGATCCAGTACCAGAGTGAATTAATGTACACACGTACGTTTCCGCCCAATTGAACCAATTTAAGTTTGCTCAGCAGCTTCCAGCCTTTGTGCCTGCGCTCATCGCGCGCGTGATAAACTCGCGTAGAGCCTTCTTGTGGGTGCGTGATGGAGGCGGCGGCGAGGGCGAAGGCGGGGGCGGAGTCGTGGCTGACCGGGGGCGCGCTGGCGCGGGCGGGGGCGGCGTCGCCATGGCGACCGGGTGGGTGGCGGAGGCGGTGGAGCCGTATCGACTCGGCGGCGCCTGGCCGCTCGCTCTCCCCTCCCCTCCCCTCCCCCTTCGCCGGCGTTCCAGGCCCCCTGCAAGCCCTAGCGGAGCACCAGGCGGGTTGCAGGGGGCGCTGGGCGCTGGCCATGCCACAGCACCCCCGTGTTACGCGCACGCTGTCTTCAGCACTGGAAGCAAATACTATAGGGCACTTTGAACCTTTCTCTTACTATTAATGGAAGACAACTGCCCACTAGCGAACCTGGTGACGCGAATTAGAAAATCAGCGACAAATTGAAATTTCAGGACATAAACAAAACAATGTAGATTTGTGTGGTTTCTAATAAACCTCTTCTTCTTCATCTTCTTCTTCTTCTTCTTCTTCTTATTATTATTATTATTATTATTATTATTATTATTATTATTTTGGATCACCCCCCACTTTGGGGTAGGTTAGATCAATTACTTATTATGTTGTTTTTCGTTACGTTTCATCCAATAATCCTTCATTATTTCAGATGTTCCTTTTTTCTCTCTTCTAACACTTTTGCCCCTCTTTTAGATTTTTGGAATCTGGACTTCTCAACTTGAATTATTTTCAGAATTGTTCTTTTATTAATTATTAGAATTATTATTATTATTATGTATTTTTTCTTTTATACTTATATACTAAATTTTATATTTTCGAAATTACAGCACGAAGTCTGTAAGAATTTATAGACTTCGTGACAACGTCTCACCACAGGGAAATAGAAAAGAAAATATTCTCGTAAATTTCATTGAAGTTGTCTAATTAAGATACAGGTCACACCTTTTCAGACATATAAAAATGTTACTAACGACCAAATGAAATATTTTAATCACTCTGTAAAAAGTAAGCAAACGTAATCGTAAGCTAAAAAAGTTTCAAAGCTACATTTCGTACTGGTTATCACAATGGTTATAATAGGACGGACCACTAGGGGCACTAGATTCAAATGTCTCCCGTTATATCGCAGGGTGCCATGTATTGTCTCTATAGTATTTGTCAAAGTATTTGTCCGCTTTCTTTTGCCGTACGTGCATCAGTTGTGAATTAAAATAACAACGAGCGATTTTGGCAACTGTTGCATCAAGTAATTAATAAAACGCTAATGCTCCCGCACTTATCCCAAAAATGTTTTGGTCAAGAAACAACATACGACAAATAAAATCCAACAAAAACAACTAAACTATTGGGTGCAATGGTTTTTTTTGTTCGTTGCCAACTAATTATCAATTTGAAAGCAATATATTTTTAAGCACCTAATAACATTGAATGAATTCCTGTCACGCATCAATAGTCTCACAAATTTATGAAATGAAAAAATACATTTTATTAAAGAAATAACCTCCTAATATACTACTACCTGTTAATGTACTTGCTTTAAAAAGGTTTCATCACTCTTGATTCAATCACATGTACATTTTTAATAAGGTGTTTGCGCTTAAACTTAACCAAAATAACGAAATGTTAAAAAGCAGAAACTCGAAATGTAAGCTGTTGTGTAATCCAGACTAACAAAACAATTATGAATTCTAAAATGTTGACACAAGTATCCTTTTATAATTGTTCCACTATCAATGTTTATTATAAAATTGAAACACGTTTCCCGCAATTCTTTTACGCGAAACGTTGTGTAGCAATTTTATATGAATAATAAAACATTTTTCTAAAAAATTGAACATGATTGTTGAAAATGAGATAAGGATATGTGTCAACTTGTTTGTAAAATTTATGGCAATCACACCATAAGGTGTATGCATTTGTTTAAATTCTAAAATGCTTTAAATGGAATCATGTGTAATTCTGTTGGTGCACCCTAGTTTATTGTTGAATATATCGTGTATAAAATAAGAATATTTCAGCATTTCTAAACTATTATTTTAGAACTATATTGTAAAACAGTTTTGTACTGAAAATACAAAAAGAAACATTTAATTAAAGGGAAACGGACATTTTTAATATTATTCTTCAATGCCATCTCAATTCGCGTGTGTTAATAGATTAATAAAAACATAACACAAACTATTGTGTTTAAAGAGTTGCTCAAGAATAACGTTTTGGTTAAAATCGTTGTGTCTTCCCATTTTTATTGCTATTTTTTTACTTTACCGGTAGTTTATATGGGTCGCAATCAAAGTACATATGACATATCATAGTATTGCAGACATAAGTATTAATGAAAAAATCGCAGTAAACAGAAAGATACTAAGTTTTATTTAGGAAGTAATTATATCTTGGATTAGATGCTAATTGGAAATTACTTAGAAAGAAGAAAGTGAAAGAAGTACAGTATACATAATTTTTTAACTTAATTTTATTTAACACTTTTTTAAAACGTGTTTTCCAAATTTAAAAAAAAAACAAACAAAAAAAACATTTGTATAATTGGGCTCACAGCTCTAACAAGATAGTTATAAATTTTAATTGAAATCTACAACTTGAAGTACTTACGCAATTCTCATGATCACAGATACGAAAGGACAATTTAGTTGGCAAACTGTTGTAACCTGTTAAAAGATTGATTTTTTAAAGCTCGAACTCACAGCACATCCTTTAAAGCCTGATTTAAGTTCCTAATTCGAAGGGTATACGCAGATGTTTCACACATTACGTAATTCAATTTACACACTTATAATTTTATTTTGCGTAGTCTTATTCGTGGATAATGTCAACTCAGATGTTAATTGTGTTTTCGAGAAACATTTTCTCGTCATTTGATGTGTGTACATGAAAATTAAAAGAGAAAAAAGCACTCTCCATTTACGACGACACATACAGAGGGATTACTAGAAAAAGGAGCCGCTTTGACACTACTGCTTGGCCACTGCTGGAAGCATAACTGCAGTATATGTCCATGGTCGCATTTTGGCAGTGCATTCCTTTATAGTTAGCTCATTTGTTAATGGCTTCATCACTATCTTTTGAAATGTCTGCGCCCTGCATGGCATTCATTTGTTTCCTGACCTGTGGTTCCTTCTTAGAGTAACTCCTCATACCTAATAATTAAAACAAAAAATGCTTTCAAGGTGGACGACAAATTTATTTCACCCTTTTTTCGCATGTACACTTATTTTCCGGTAAACTATTTATATATTTGTTTATTTAACAATTTTATGAATTCTTCTGTCAAGCACGTCTCTCACGACCTCGCCCATTCTATTTTCGAGGGTTGTCTTCCGGGGTTAAACCGGTTTGCTTGACCCAGAGAAGAGGCGTATGAAAACTTGTTTCTCACTCGCTCGGCACTTCCTAAATCATCTCTGAGAGCGGACTGGTTTTTCATTGCTCCGTCTTTGTTCCTCAGTGGACTGTTAAAGAACGAAGGCGGAGTACGGCGTCATTCAAGAACGCAAACAGTGGAGTCGATTCTTAAGCAGTCATTTGTAAGTGATTGTCAAAAAATGTTCAGGCATGCTCTTATGTTTATTGCTAAACCTATTCAGGATTCAGTTTTAATTTCGTAACATAATTATGTAACAGGTTTGCGGTGAGTAAATTAGGCAAGAAAAATTGAATGGCAAGAACGCGTTGTATACATTATTTAAGAAACACGAATACAAATTGATATGATTGCATACGCTTCCGTAGACGGAGTTTGTATAAATACTCGTACAAGATCATACAAATACAAATTAGTGCATCGATATGAAAATCAAGTAATTAGTTGTCTAAAATATGAAACATTTTCATCGTCTCAATTTGTAATCCAAATGTTGTGATGGTCACGTTATGCATTATGTATACATGTTCGAAATACTAATTTTACGGGTAGAACACAGAACTGTAGCATTTCATAAATAACTTTAAATGAAAAAGTTTTTAAATATTAAAAAAGTAATTATACATGTCTCAAAACCACTATTAACAATACCCTATACAAATTGTGTTTATATCTCTGTAAATTGTGCAGTGTGTTATACGCGTTTGACCCCAGCATTTAACTGGACAGCATGATCCACAAAACAATGAAGTTCTGTTTCTTAAACCCCCCTCCCCGATACGTCCCTTTCAGTTCTAATATTTAGTTCTCATATTGTAGGATGTTCTTGGAAGAAATGCCTTTTATCGGTGTCCCTGATGTGCAAAAAACGAAGAACGTAATGATTGTAGGTAAATTTATACAAACATGAAATCGGTTTGGGAGAAACAAATTGTAACTCGTAGACGATTTAAATTGAAATTAGCATGAGAATATCATTTCTCGGAGTGGCCTTCGCTCCCTATTCAACTGTACGTAATATTGAACTGCACTATGAAAAATGAAGATTATTATATTGGAAACACCTTTCAAATCTTAACTATGTTGTATCGTTTGAAATCGTTCAGTATATACGTACACGCTACTATAGGTGACTCGGTCGGTCTAATGGGCGGTGGAACGGAATTAATTGAGAATTGTGAATACACTACTAAACTAAGCGTTTCATTGGCAACTTAAGGGAAGAATAAACATGAAAAGTCTCAAAACACTTCTTAAAAATAATATTAAGATCTAGAAACATCTAAAAAAATACACTCATGGCAATACTTTCTTTTACAGCGTATTGTAACCGTCTCATGTCGGTTAAGAAATAGTGACTCGGTTAAAAAAATTTAAAGGGCGGTGGAACGGAAATAATTAAGGATTGTGAATACACTTTTAAACTAAACGTTTTATTTGGCAACTTATAGGTACAACAAACATGCAAAGTCTCCAAAAACACTTTTAAAAAATTTTAAAATGTTGAAACATCTGAATATAAACTTATGGTAACACTATCTTTTACAGCGTATTGTAATCTCCTCTTTTCGTCGGGGATAGAATGTTGCAGGTCGAAGTGCAAGAAAGGCCGTTTCAAATTACGCGGCAATGAGTCTCAAGCTAGTAGACGTTCCGTGCGGTGCTAAGAAATGTCATTGCCATGGTATTGGAGTGTTTTGCACTCTCTGGGCATCGAGGCGAGTTCTGGTGAGGAGTGGCCTATGACCGTCACAAAAGTGAAGTTCGGTGGCCAACGAACGTTTCTGTATGAAGTAGCCCAGAGATTTGTTTTATTTTTCATTGAATGTGACTTCGTTCTTTATTTTCTACAATACGCCTCCTATTACGCCTCCTATTACGCTAAAATAGGAATTAGATGTTGTTTCTTCAGAGGGGACGTAAACTCTTATTCTGAAGGAATGCAACGATGGCTTTTTTCGTCGATCGGAAAGAAGAGAATTCCTGTCCATGACATCGGAAAAAACGTGGAATTAAGGTTCGTTTCCACTTTCCTTCCATCCGAAAAAGACAAGTGAGTAGACATTTTGTAGCAATTCTATTGTGAACCGGCTACTGATTCACATTTGCTCCATTTATAACGGTGAATTTAAGTCAAGGTCAGCAATAGTTATTGACCACGTTCTCCTAACTGATTTTCACTGTAGACCTGCTTAAAGAAGGGGGGTTCTACTTATACGGTATTAATGTTCACTAAACCAATTAAAATTAGATCTCTGTAGTAGGTTATTGGTTGATAAAAACCTCTACTCTCATAATTTAATAAAATATTTCATGGTGTTTAATTTGAAAGAAAACATGGAGCTATTTAATTGTACATATCTTCTTCTTGTTTGAATTCCAAGAACGTTTAACCTGATTGAATAACGTCACTAAAATGTAATTTCTTGTAGTGTAATCTATTGTAAGTAGGTCGTTATATTTAATTAATTTTCATAATAAGTAACTTTATTTCAAGATGTTATTAGAAAAGAGTCGGTATGAATTTCAAAAGAAAGTGTTATTGCGAAGTGAGCAAATCAATAAAGAACAAGGGGACATTGCGTATTATTATTTTTTACAAGCCTAAAAACATGTAAGAATATTTTAAATTTTTCGGAGAGAGTTACTTTATTTTTAGTTCGATGTTTCAGACAATTTTAATTACAATGTAACCACTATTTAATAGAGTAACCACTATTTTAAAATTCTCGAAAGCAGGTTTTTCGTCAAATCTTTAATCTTCCCATGTTTTACTTGAAGTAATCCGATTTTCATTAAAACTGTGAACTTCAAACATTTTAAATGTTCAGCTATCTTTTTAATGCATGAGTAAGGTTGTTGTCGATTCAGGCGATTAATGTAGAGATCATGCTCAACTTTAGCACTCGAATTCCAGCGTAGGTAAATATTTTTGCAGTATGGAACCCTTTCCGGGTGCAAATAGTGTTATAATTAGAGGAGGGATTTTAATGAAATTTTTTTCACTTAAGAACAATGCCTTTGATTTAAGTAATAATTTAAAGTTATGACAAAAGGAAATGACGTATTTTTATATGTCTGTTTTTTGCATTTTTCTTCAGTTTCAACTTGTTAGTCATTTTTTAACTTTTTTCGTCATTATTAATGCTTTTTTATGATTTAATTGATTGTAATATCATTTTGATGGTATTTGCTTCAAATAATATTTAAGAGATGCAACAAATGTTCTCTACAGAATTTCTGAGTGGCCTATTTGATTTCTTCGCTTCTAAATTGCAATGTCATCCGTCGTGAGTATGTAATTTAAGGTTCCTGTGACGCCTATCGGCATCATTGTCGGTTCGGTAGATTTCACCATAACTAAAGACAGATTTCGTGGCTCAATCCAAATCAAAAGTTTGCAAGATGAGTTCTCTTAAACGAAAGGAAAAAGTCTTCATTGCATCAGGAACATATCCAACAGCATGAGTTATTCATCTGACGTGATTTTGATCAATTTTTTTACGTCATTTATTTTTGTTTTTAGGGCAGTTTAAAAAATTTTAAGAGTATTTCATTGGTCATTTTTGGTGGTGTTTTAGGTCATAAAAATCCGCTTCCTAATAGTAATATTTGTAATCTTTACAAATAACGCTAGAAAAGTAGTGTAGTCGTTTCAATAATAGTTAAATGAACAATTATTGGGGTCAAACGAACAACCGATGAATAAGTCACCCAAGGAGAAAGATAACAGGCGGGAGGGAGTGGTTGTAGTATACATATTTTATTGCGAGAGGGGTGTTTGAGAGGGAAGATAATTATTTTTTTACATTCTACTACGAGGTGAAAAAGACAAAATTTATGATTTTGTAGGCGTATTTCTTAAACAATTCCTTAAAAAGAAGGCGTGCGTTATTTCTTATATAATAACCCCCTTCTGCGCATTCCATACTGCAGCAAAATCTCCCGCCATGACGACACCTGGCATCCGTCGCGTTGTCGGTGCTGCGTGATCCCTAAACAAGAGCGCTGACAACTCTCCCGCAGCCGTCGCGTGGGCCAGGCAAGAAGCTCTTACATTGCTCCTGGCGAGCGAACGTTCCCTGGCCCTAATTAGGGCTTCTGCGCTCCATTACGCAGAAGGAAAAACGTGACTGGTTGCATGTCGTCACTCGCTCCCGTCTACGCCCACTCTCCCCCAGGCCCGCCTCCCTCTCAAATCTGCTCCAGCCAACCACCGCCTCAGGGCTGTCTCCGCCACCGACCCGACTCCGCTCTCTGTTTTGCCTTTGCCTTCGAACCACCCCGCCACCTCCACTTGCGATTACTCTCTGTCTCCGATCATTCTGCCTCCGATCACTCTGTTACTGACCATTCTGCCTCCTACCATTCTGTTCCTCCGACAATTGTCTCGTCCATTCTCCGCCTCCGACCGTCGCCACCTCCGATCATTACCTCTACATATTGATCATTATCTGCGACCATTGTCCCCGACCATTCTCTACCGTCAATCATTATCTAGGTTATCTATTGACCATTGTGTCCAACCATTCTCTAACTTCGATCGTTATGTGCGACGGTTCTCTACCTTAGATCATTAGGCACATCTATTGACCATTATCTGCGACAACTGTCTCCGACCATTGTCTGCTTCTGTCTTCGGCCCGTCTCCACCTCCAACCCGCCTCGCTCCAATGTCCTTAGTTCCGTCGCCATAGCACCCCAATGCGACCTTTCTCTCATCAGGCCTCAGCCCGACCTCTTCTGATCTACCCCGCCTCTCTACCTCAACCTGCTTCCTTTTCAACCGGCCTCCACCCGACCCCACTTCATCTCGCTCCACATCCCGTCTCATCCCACTCCACTCCACGGCACCCAAACCCGTCCCCGCTCTCGCCATTGATGTTGTTCCCGCCTCCTCTACCAATGGGGCTCCCTCGAACTTACCCGTTAAACCTCACGTCCCATCCAGCCTCCATTCCACCTCACACCCGCTACCACTTGAGTCCACACCCGCCTCCGCTCTGCTTACCCTCCTCCGCCCAACCCTCCCTTTCGTCTCTGCTCTCCCTCCACCTTCCCCCACCCCTGTTTTTTAGCTTGTTTATTTGTTGCTTTTTTTAGTTTGTCAGGTGGCTGTGAAGTACCTGTGCACTCCATAATGGATACTTGACATTTTCATAATATTTTTCTGTAACAAATTGTATTGTCGTGCAATTGCGACAAGAAATTCATAAAACATGATGAAAATATTAAAGGTTATCAAAGAACAGATTCGTTATAATTCAACGAATGTAAATATTTACCGTCGTGTGAGCTTTCTGCAGTTGTCTTTTCAAACATCGTTTGTGGTTATTGTTTATTCATGAAGAGTTCTGCGCTTCAATTTGAGCGGTTTGCAGACTTAACTATTGTAAATATACTAGAAAATGAAGTCATGATAATAAAGGAATAGGGAGGATGAAGAAAGGGGAAAGGCAGGGAAAGAAAGGGTGGTTTTGCCGACTACTAAATTAACATGGCATGGACAATTTAGCAAATATTGCTCGGAAGAAGTTATTCCGTCTTTTTTTCTTTCTATTGTAATCATCATCTTTCATGCAGAAGACTTCATCCTTCCATGTTGTCCAAGTTTCCTCCCATGTTGTCAGCATTTTGCAAGCTCCTTCAACCAAAGACCTTTTCTAGAAAGATAAAAGGAACCTTATTCAGTTTCATTTGAAGATATGTGTTCACATATATATAAATTTTTTGCTTATCATTTATGAACACGAAATTCATAAAATATATTTTATATTCTTCATCACTTGAAAAAAACTGTGTTATTTTTTATTCACAAAATGTTATTGGTTGTTTATCATATTAGTATTATTTTTCTATACCACTTCGCAATTAGCAATTTTACACTTCTTTTCTACACCACTTCGCAATTTCAAAAGAAATACAAATATTCACAGAACATTTATAGAAATTTGTTTAAAATGATCAAGAAAAATTAACAGGAAAGTACAACTTACTTTTCTTGTTCTTCGCACGAATAATAGTCTTACGGTACAGAGAAAATTTCAAAAAAAAGTTTATTTTTCACATCAATCTAATTTTTATTGCACACGTAAACTTCCGCGGTTCATTCGTGGCCATCCGGGAGACACCGCGTCGTTGGCTGAGAGGCCGACGTTTCGCCTGACATGTCGCAGGCTTCCTCAGGGCAGTGACACGGCGGCGCATTTTCTCATTTTTATTGCTTTTTCGTACATAGTTTTATGACCAGATCCACAGAAAAAAAACGTACGTCTGCCTGATGTGGTCCGCTCGTCGTCTATTGAAAGGCTCTGCTTTATATTATTATATTGTAGCGTCGAGGCAACAATGCAAGTGTGTGCTGTTTTAGCAGTTGTCATCATTCCAACTATCCTGCTGAATAGTAGTCCGTCCCACTGTACATTTCGCCCTGGTCTCCGTAAGTGGCTGTGGAGGGGGGAATGAAGGGCGTAGAGAGGGTGGGGGGGGGGCGGACACGCAAAATTTAGTGTTCCATTAGAAGTGAACCCTCAAGGCTGCAGCCGCTCCCTCTGTATAATTCCGAATAATCAAGTGGGGACTCCGCTGTACCATACCAAGCGATAAAAAGTCACGGATTTCATCGTAAGGAGTCACAGTGTCGGTTGCATGCTTACGCGCCCACGATGATCTGGAGGCGGAGAAGAATGTTCCCTTCAGCAACGATGACTTCAAGAGGGTTGTGCACTGATAATTTATTAGAGTATAAATTGATGAGTCACCTTGTAGTTGTGAGTATTTAAATGGCCAGTGGTGAGAATCTTTTAGCTTTAACACATTCAAAGTTCTAAAGCGTAATATATTTAAATTCCAGCACTCGTCTGAGCAACAAAATGCCACAAATTCCCTCACATGAATTAGCGCAAAATCTGTTATATATTAGAAAGCTCACAATGATTTAAACTGAAGATCAAATGAAATAGTAACGTTGGTTAGTGTAATTTTAAAAAAAAGTTGTACATTGAACTTATACGTTGGTTCTGGCACCTCGATCGCGTGTAGCGGTGACCCCTTAAATGAACATGAGAGTATATTCACATTTTATCCAGCCTCATCCGACAGTTGTGAGGATTCCACCGTACTCTCCAACGCAATGATAATGTGCTGATAGTATTCGGATGTCTATCGCAAAGTTACCTACCCTGACATTATAAGTATAAAAAAAGTAAGTATAAATGAAATGTTCATTTCTACCGCCATGATGAAATGAAATAAATGTTGGAATGCACTTTAGATTAAACATACGTGATTTTATCATTTTTCCGACAAACATCTCCCCGTTTTCATTCAACGCCCCTTAATTCCACACAAAGCTTCTGCCACCACTCTAGATCGTTGTAGCCTTCACTGGCCGGATGGATAACTGACTGCTCCATACACTTCGTGAAAACCTGTAGCGGAACCCCGCCCTCAGGAACCTGCCGAACCGGTTTCAAGGGCGATCAAAGTGCCTCGAGACTGCAGGGATACCGCGACCCATGGCGTTCTCTGACCTTGGATCGCGGAACATTGGCTTTTGGCTCTCAGTAGGCGGCCGCGGGAACGTGTCCAGATTGCATCCCGCGGTAATCTCTTCCTAAGTCTTTTACCTACGTCCTCCCAAAAGACAAGGCCGGATTGAATCCTATTGTTTTCCTTGTAAGTAGAAGAAAGGGCTCACACAGATATTAGTGCTTCCAAAATCGACCATTCGCTTTCATATTTGAAGAACGTGAAAGAGACAAATAATAATAGCTCTTTTTAACGTTGGTAATTTTATTTGTTGGTCTTTTTAACGGTGGTATTTTATTGTAATGGTCGGGAAAGTATCGCTGTATGGCAAGATCCGGCGCCAACATAACGTCGGCTAGCGGGGTTTTCTCTAACCAGGTATATCCCACCAGCGGGGCACCGCCCCAGCCGGGATAAGCTCTACGTTTCCGACCGGTCTCCCAGCATATGTGCTTGTGCAGTGTGTGTGTGTGTGTGTGTGTGTGTGTGTGTGTGTGTGTGTAAGGGGAGAGGATAGGACAAGAAAGAGGAAGAGAAGATCGCGCGCGGTCCCTGGCCCGTATGGTAGGATACCGTTCCGACATTCGCCTGGTGTTGATCGATGAAACCAAGGAAAATGTTGATTTGGAATTAAACGCGAGCGTATAATTTTAATTTATTGAAGATTTTTTAAATTACTTCTAAGAATAGAGTAAAATTCATTTATAGTGATTGCATAGTTCCTCTAGATTTTTCCTATTAACTCCTCAATTTTGAAAAATTGCAAAAGTTTAATTTTTTGAGGCGTTTTCCTACAACTACTAAATTGAAGATAGAGATTTTTCCTTCAATTAAAATTTGTTCTTCACAATTAGTTTTTCTATTCATGCAATGCATATTTTTTAACATATTAGTAGATTTTTCGTTATTTTGAGTGAAATGTGAGCAATATCAACAACAAGATTTTCTCAGAAACTGCTCCAGATTTTTAATATTTTGGTAGCCCCTACAACACTGGGATATGTCTTTTTATTAGTTTTACTCTGCACAAAAGTAGATGTATTCAGATTTTTTTAAGTTATCTTTTGTCAATTCAATTTTTTTCTCATAAATGCCTTGTAAGCAGCCCTTTGTAATCCTTATTCATCCCAGCCTTAAACTAGAGATGCAACATCGCCATAAAAACTCCAATGTTTAAAATTGAAACATTATATTTGCGAATTGAACATCAATATTATCCAACCCATGGGCGTTTATTAAACTATTTAGTAATCGCTAACAATGTTGATGCAAGACGGATTTCATTTGACAGTGGCCTTGTTTATTAATTTGTATTTACTATGTATTCAGCTCGTCGGTGGCTCATAGACAGCGTGCTATTTTGCTCTGTGATGGGTGTACGATTCACGACCGGGGCAAAAATAAAGCTGTGGTTTCCTAAAACAACCCGTCTCAATTTCTCTAGCTGTGCCGCAAAAGATAGCTCAGGGAAGCAAAGGTAGGTAGGGACGATGACGTGGATATGTCATGCTCGCCAGACGTCTCCCTAGATATACCGCAGGTGTAATAATAAATAAAAATAGCAGCCAAGCCTCGGAACACAGCTATCTGGCAAAAATCAAATTAATCTTATTGTAACTGTGTTACGTAACACATGTAAACGTAAGCTTCCGCGACTCGAATCCATAAATTCTCGGCTATCCGGGAGACGCCGCGTCGTTGGCTGGGAGACCGACGTTTCGCCTGACATGTCGCAGGCTTCCTCAGGACAGAGACTCGTTAATGCCTGAGCCCTGCGACATGTCAGGCGAAACGTCGGCCTCCCAGCCAACGACGCGGCGTCGACCGGATACCCGAGAATTGATGCTAAAACACATCCTATTACACCTGCAGGTGATACATAATTCTTGACTGATTAGTGATTTCGGGTGGTGAATATCTTTCTCCACTGGATAGCGAGATACATTGTCGGCTTGTGGGATTTTTTCCAATCATGGGCTGCCGCCCCAGCCGGGACAAGCTCCCGACATAAGTGGTAGTGTAATGGATGTAAGTGGGTGTTGACTAAAGGATGAGGATAGGTCAAGCTAATAGGAGGTTCGTACGCGGTCCCCTGACTCGTCTTCTTGGGATCCTGGCTGCGTATTATTGATCGATACAGAAATAACTGCCAAAACTACCGTTCGAGAGCATCTGCCGCTGGCATCCTTCCCAAACGGCTGCAATTTCGAACCAGCTATCGTAGCTAGTGTTCGAACAACCCCGCGTCGGGAGTCGAACCCTGATACTCTCGCCGGTCAGACGCACTGCATTGGACGGTCAAAATGATCTTCCGTGGAACCTAACAGGTACCCTAATGTACATGCAGTCGTATGCTTCCGCAGTAAGAGTTCATGTGGGTGATCCTGGGGCTGTCCGGGTGACGCCGCGTCGAAGGTGTGTTGCCGACGTTGTCCAACATCCTGGTCGTGGTTTCGCGCAGCTACGAGCCTGAGAAGACCCGAAGTAATGGTCGAAACGTCGGCAACACAGCCTTCGACGCGTCGTTCACGCCCCGGACAGCCAAGATCACCCCACCTACTGTCATGTTCTGTCTGATTCCACCTGAACTTTGGGACATCCCCTTTTGGCAGTGGTGTGCGTGCGGCGGTGCACCCCTGGCGCGTAGATTCCGTAGTGCTGTTGCGTGCAACGCTTTTATTCTGCCTCCTCCGTAGGGCCGAGTGGGGGGGGGGGTGCGGTTGAAGCGGGCTCCACGCCGCTGCGTATATCTCCCGCCCTCGCAACAGGAATTTGTCAGTATCGCCCAGCCCCTTGCCTTCCCTCTGGCCTTTGGCTCTTGGCACGCCGCCCCCCACACACCCACCCACACACACCCACACACCCACCCACACACACCCACACACACCCACACACACCCACACACACACCCACACACACACACACACGGTGATCCGCGGATTGCTCGTCAAAAAACAAAAATATGCTGTGACGTTTCGAGTTGAAGAATAATTTGCGTACATTTCCTTGGGCTCGGAAATTACAGAATTCCCCTGTCTCTTACTATACATATTTGAATAATGAACGAACTTATCAACGCACGGAACATTTGAAAATATGATATTTATCTTTCCTACGAAATAAAAAACGTATTTGCCCCAGCAAACAAACTACAGATTTGATTTTCTTCTATTTTCGAAAAAATAACAACTCTGGCTCGAAATTCTAGCTCTTAAATATCCTTACAGAATACCTTCATGCCTATTTTAACAGCATAATGCGTATATAACGATAATATGGCCCCCTTAGGAACTGAATCTTTGCTAGACACAATTTTGACAACAGTAACATTTGAAAAATACTAATGTTTCTTTCCCGAGTAACCGAAAACATATTTGGCCTGGCAAACGACCTACAGATTTGATGTTATACTATTGCTTACAAAATAACAACTACTCATTCAGCCCTAGATCTCTAGCTCATAAATACTTTCATGACTATTCTAACATCCTAGTGCGCAAAGCATCCTGTCAGTGTTCCCTTAGGAGTCGAAAAATACTCTTCACTGAAAAATAGGAATTTTCTCACTTAAGAAATGGAGAAAATTTTTGCCCCGGTAAATGAAATATAGATTTGATTTTATAGTTTTGCTGATAAAATAACAACTACTACCTCAGCTTTAGAATTCTTGCTCTTAAATGTGCTTAATAATACTTTCACGCCTATTCTAACAGCGCAGTACGTAAAGAACGCTATCAGCGTCCCCTTAGGAACCGAATCTTCGCTGATAGTTCTCCATCCGCACTCCGTCGCCGATAGTCCTCCTTTTAAGCCCTCGAATGAATAAATGTGCTCATCTTCTCCCTTCCGCTTCCTTCCACTGCTCACCGCCAGACTGCGGTGACGTCTCTTCTCGTCTCCCGCCCTCGCAGTTCCACCCACTCTGCCTGACGGCGCGCTTCTCTCTCGCAGGGCTGCCGTGTGTGTGTGTGTGTGTGTGTGTGTGTGTAATCTCTAGGAGACGGCGGGCTTCTCCGTGGTGAGGACGAAGTCTCCGGCCGTCTCCTTCCCCCACCCCTGCCCATCGTCGTCCTTGCGCTGTCAAGCACCCCCCCTCCAAGAGAGAGCACAGTGGGGCATGGTTGCGAAGTTTGCGAACACAAAAATGGCTTTTGTTCACAATCGGGTAAAACAGTGAATTTTATTGTTACCAAATGAACAAAAGAAATGAAGCATTCACTCCCTAGGGATTAAATATTGTCTCACTTGCTTACATTACGACAATGGAAACAAACGATGAACATGAATAAATAAATTGTATTTGAACACAATGTGAAATACGAGTGATTTGTACTTCTTTGTTTTCTCATCGAAATTTACCAGTAATACGTTTTTACTTACTATTTATCTTTATACCATTCTTTAAATTTGCTGCATCATACATTTTCTTATATATTTTGGCATTACATTTTGATGGTTACAGATGTGCTTGCAGTTCTGCCCTGGCCTCCATTAAACGCGTAGTTTTTTTATTGTCAATTTTCTTGGTGACAAACACTATTCACCTGTCAAGAATTTTAAATACATTTTCGAAAACTATTATGATCGTGGAAAAAAGTGTACACTTCGGGAAAGAAATTGTTTTTTTTTTCTTGGGAAAAATAATGCACTTCTCTCCCTTGATGTACGAATATAGTATATTTTCTATTATGTTATAAAATGAGTAATTTTCAGGTTAATCTAAGATTGCGATAATTTTTTTGTTTCAAATATCTGAAAAGCTTAACATCGTCTTGCACAAACAAAACTTTCTCCCGGTGACGTCATGCCACGATGCATGAAAGCCATTTACGCACGACATGTAGACAGAAAGGGAAGTAGCAATATTAAGTGCGCATTAACGGCAAAACAAGATTAATTTTATTATTGTTGAACTCTTGCCAATAAATAAAAAGATATAATTAACGGTTATCATGTATTTAGTAGATATTGCTATGAACGAACGCATGTTATGATGAATACACCGTGGTCGTACGTCATTTTCTCAACTGAATTAATTTTTTTCGAAAATACCTTTGGATTTTCAGGTTTATAAATTAGACAATCCAGCTTTCCCAGATTAGAACTACTCCTGTATAGTGAAAGTATCGCTATTAAGTACTTTTAATTCATTAATTATCACTTATTTATATAATAGGAACTCCATTCAAAATGAAAATAACTGTTTTAGGTCGCGATACCTTGGCCTCCTGTTACACAATCGTTAACAACGACGGGACTTAATTTCGATCAAACCATGACTATTAGAGATGAAACAAACCATGATTCGTAATACCATTTTTATAACATAGAAGAAAAAATTGTTTATACTTCGTGCGCGAAATGATTTTTTTGCGGGGTCCCAAATTGTTTTTACTTCAAACTATCGGCCTGTGTAAAAAGAACTCAATCTCGCTCGTGCGAAATACAATCATTTTATGCGCTTATTATAAAAAATAACTATTGGCTACGATCTTATGAAAAGACAAGTTTTACGTACATTTTTGCGTACTATGTGATGGAAGTATTTTCTTACAACATTGAACAACTTCATGGCACCATGTAATAAAGACTTTTGCGCGATGACGTTACACCACTGAGCAAAATTTATTTCATTCGAACAAGATGAACTAACATACCGTTTTGCTTCGATAACCATGAAGAGGGAAAATGAAACAATTAATGACTCGTAATAGAAGCATTTTATACGAAAGTACAAACATTTTTATAACTTATGAGCTAAATAATGTTATCCTCCACGATCTCTATTGTTTTTTTCCTCGACCTTTAGATTTCAACAAAAACCTCAATCTCAATCGTAGGAAAAATAACCATTTCACTCACCATAAAAATATCTATTCTAAATGACGATTGGCATTGTTTTAGCTTTTTGTATGGTTTGACTATTTTATAGATCAAAGTTTTAAAACGCGTAGTACTGGGAAAGTCTTATTAAGCAAAAGCAACCAACAGGAATATTTGCTGTAATTGCAACGCGTCAAACTATTTCAAATACGATCCTTGGGTTGGATATTAAAATATTTGTGTCGGTTTTGAATACCAAAACATTTCTGTTCCTGTTTCGGTTTTCAAACAGCTCCAAACATTTTTTCAACATATTTAATTTTGAAATTCGAAATTAATCTTGGTGCTAAAGAACTTAAATACAACGATTCTTTTTACCATTTCTTTCGCATCCTGAACAAAAACCTCGATAATTAAAAATAGAGAAATAATAACAACTGTCTACCCTAAGAGACTCTGCTCGAAAAGTGAATCTAGTTACGAAATTATGAAGGTGTAACCGACAGAGAAACCACAACCGTTTCATTACGTACCTTTTCCAGCAATTAATTTAACGTAACATCAATATTTTCGTTTTTACTCCCAATATCGTAACAATTTTAAATGTCTTGTTTTGACATCTTAGCAAATTTCTAAAAAGGAGAAGTATAAAATAGTCTATAAAATAATCATTTTCAAACATTTGCGGAACCAACAATATACTGAAAAGATTTGGAAAACGGAGTAACACCAGTGTTCTTTGGTTGTAGTTCATATGAGACTGTGAAGATAATTTTCCTTTTTCTTCTTCACTATGCTTCCATTGATTCTGGATGTCTGGCAGTGGCCCTTCCTTGACCCCCGAAATCTCTGCAATTAGTGGGTGTGAATGATGATAATGAGTGCCACACTAATTTTTAAGCAGAGGTAAGGAAGACTAGAAAGATTTTAGATCCTCCTGATTTTTGGGCTCGTAATCAAAGTGATGTTTGGCAATTTCCGTCTTCTGTAAAGGATGACAGGAGTGAATGTTATAACTTGTAAATTAAGTATTATGTTTGAGATGATGCTCACAGAGGATACGTGGATAGTATGGAAAAGCTTAGTCTGAGATTGAAAAGAAATTGAATGCGTCCTGGGCCCATTGCTTCTGCATTCGCCTGAAAATGGTAGGGAGAAATACTGGAAACTCTCTATTACAGTAACCGCTCTTTAGAAATTTAACCAACTGTACTAGGAAGTATCTACCTAAATTGATTGAGTTTCATCAATACTTTCAATTGGGTGTTGAACAAAATACGTAGATGAAAGGTAATGTAAAAGTATAATAACCAAAGACCGCGAAAAAGTCTGTAAAAATGAGAGAAAAATTGCTCAAACGATAACATTCCCATAAATTTGTTAAATTCTGAACAATGCACGAATTAAGCTTCGTATTCGAATATCTCTGTCTGCAGATGTAAATTCAATAGTTCAGTCTCGTCAGGCAGGCCGTTTTCACATCCCTAAACCAAAATGTACGGATCGGTACTACAGTACTCACTATCGCATTTGAATACTTGGAGAGTTCATTTTTACTTTCCCGTATACATACGTATATACGCAGTAATGTACGTAGTACAATGAAAGTTACGTCATGTTGCGCAAAAAACTCCCCTCAAATTTTCGGTAAAAAATTAATTGTCGGGCCCTGATAACGAAAAAGTGAATAAATCCATTCTTCTTTTGAGATAGTGCTAGATGTGTACTACAAACGTTTGGTAGGATAGTTCCAAATGTACTCTCTAAGATTACATAAAAAACATATTTCTCTATTCCTTAGTTTTTTCAAAAATTACACAATAATTGCTTTTACTTGTCTCTCATGTCGCTAATACTTTTGCATTGGCGGCGATTTGTTCACATTATTATATTAATGAGTACATGTGCTTTCGTTTCCAGTGAGAATTACCTCAAAACTCCGCATTTTCAGAAACGCTCATACGCTATTTTCTAATAAATGGCTCCTTTTTTTATTAAACTTTTCGAACAGATTGTGCTAATTACACTCTTTAATATTATGTATAGTTTATTTTCAAGTATTTTTTATTCTTTTTTAAATTACAAAAATGTAATTTTATTGAAAGGTTGCTCACGCCATTAATAAACACATTTTGATAACTTTGTAAACGCGATTGTGTTTGTGAGTTAATGTGCTTCAAATGACTTCTAATGTTTGAATTTAGAGTAGCACGTAAACGCCATTTTTTAAAACGGCTCCATTTTTTCAAAAATTGCCATTTAGGACGACTTTCAACTGTTCTTTAATGTTCATAAAATAATATTTCCATTCTACTAGTAGGAAACTGAAAAATAAAGAAAATGTCATAAAATTTACTTTGGGTGGCAACTGGCAAGTGGCTTTAGATGGCAACTGGCAAGTGTACGTGGCAAGTCCGAGTAGTTAGCCGGGAGCAAAGAAAATAGAAGTCTAAAAGACTGTGTCATTCTGTACATCACTAATTTAATAAAAAGAGAGAAATTTAGAAAAAAGCTTGAATTTCCATTTCATACTCTGTTGTTCTGCTTAGTCATTTTTGAGCTTTTTTAATTCAACTGAACATCTAGTTTCTGCCGTTTCTCTTCTACTTCCAAGAAGAAGAAAAAGAAGAAGAAGACATTTACTTAATTTCTACTGATGCACTTATTTATTCATTTTCTTAGAACTTTGTTTGTTTGATTAGTTTTGATTTTGATTGGAATATTTTTCATTGTATCGATATTTGTGCTACCTATTTTGCCCCCATTTGTAACCAAAAATCTATAATTGCAATCCAATCGATAATTTTTAATAATCGTTAAAATTCAATGTCGAAAGAAATATAATTATTTTTGCTTATTTTTTCAGTGTTTCTTCTTTAGATTCCAACCAACAAGCACAATCTGGAATGACCTGCCTTAGTAACCCAGTATACAAAGATGGGAGAGAAAATCATGCCACGGGTCTTACAAATAATGGGTGAGTTGAAAAGTTTCTTTATATTTTAATTTGGTTGTTTAAATATGGAAATCAATGTCTTATGAAAGTCTCAGTTTATTGTTTCTCTTCTCGTTAATTGATATTGCCACCGCCACCACGAAAGAGACCAATAAAGATTATTTTGCTTTATAATTGTTGTTGTTGTTGTCTAACCAATTCTAAATAAACAAAAGTAAAATATTAAAATAAAAAAAATTGATATGCCCGTGATTTTTCATATATTTGTATTTGTGCCGTTGAGTCAATTGTATTTCTGCGGTTTTCAACTCTGACGGAGGTAGATGTTTCAATGAACTATAACTCTGAATATTATTCCGTAAGCAGATGATGTGCTTACTTGAATCTCACTTACTTAATCTCTTATAAAAAAGATCCAAGTGGACAAAATCATCTTTTTAGTTCTGAAAAAAAAAGTCTTCAGCGACTGAATAAAAACAGAAAATAATACAAACTTCAATTGCAGAGCGAAAACATGGGTCAAAGTGGATGAAATACAATCATCACGCGAACATAATTTATCATGTGTACAGATTCGAAACTATATTGTATACTCTTCATAGTACATCGGGTTACTCACAGATTTTGATGCGGTACTAGTTGGTGAAGAAAGTGTACCGATGATTAGATCTTTCCTCGCCATCCACCCGGTGCTGACCAGAGGAAACGACTGACAACCTATCAAAGCATCCGACGTCTTAGAGTTCTATTAGATACACATCTCAACTACATACCCTATCGCAACCGATACGGTAATTATTATTATTATTATTATTATTATTATTATTATTATTATTATTATTATTATTTTATCACTATTTTATTAATAGTATTATCATCATCATCATTAACCAAGCGAAGTGGCACAGTGTGTAGCGCTCTGACTGCGCCGTCGGAAGGCCCGGTTTCGATCCACGAGCCGGTCATACAGGTGAATGCTGGAGTGGTTACAAAGACCACTATTACCTCTTTTATCATTTTATCACCTCACAATTCATAATTCAAGGCTTAACAACCTGTATTACCAAGGGATACAGCGGAAAAGCTGATGACGTAATGACGCATATTAATCTCTCTCCGTGATAGACTGTGGCTGGAGTCGGACTGGTTCGGACTGCGTCGGAAGAGAACGGGCAGCGTGGTAAGAAATGGTCGATACGCAAATAATAATAATAATAATAATAATAATAATAATAATAATAATATAATAATCCAGAAGAGGCAATGGAATCGGCGAAATTGTGAAGAGCTCCCAAGTTTCAAATGTAAAAGAATGTGTCCAAACTGAAATTAATTTAAGAAATAAGAATTTGAACATTTTGATTTTGTTTCCACATATGAACAATCAATTCAACCACAAACATGCACCCAACGGTCAACAGACGGCAGGTATCACAACATCGTGTCAAAAACCTACAAATTTGAGGCAATTATATTTTACACTCAAATGGAACATACAATAGAACCAGCGCGTGTCATATCTTCAGCATCAACGATCAGCGACTTCTGCCCTCCGAGATATCACCAGGCGCCAACGTGCTCGGTTCCCGGCTCACCGCCTCGGACGCCCCCCCTCCCCCCCCCCCGCTGTCAAACCTCAGATAACGGATCGACGTCGCCCCAGACCCGAGCAGCGCCGCCCGCGGGCGTGCGGGGAGGCCAGAGACCTCTGAACATTTCCACAAGTCCGCGACCTGCCTCGCCCACCGCCCTCGTCCCCCCCGCCGCCCCCACCCCACATGCCGTCTACCGCTGCCACATTCCCGTCTGCATCTGCCGCCTCCAATGCCCCTGTGCACCCTCTCCGCTTCCCTCGTTGTCGCCGACCGTGCGGCCCCGTCTTCTTTGCCACCCCCGCCTCTTGACCTCGTCCCCGCCCGCCCCCCCACCGCCACAGTCCCGTCTGCGCTCAACCCCCGCCGCCGGTCTGCACATCCGTCGATCTTGCCACCCTCCGCCTCCCAATGCCGGTTTCACCCGCTCTCCACTTCCCCTTCGCCGACCGCGTCCTCTCTTTCCTAACCCCGGCCCTGACCTCCCCCGCGCCCGTGACACCCCCCTTCCGTACATTCCCCTCTGCATCTCCACCCCCAATACTCCTGCCGCCAGCAAACGTCCCCACCACACCTCACCACTCACCCCTACCCCCACCCACCCGCACTCACTCGACTCTGCCGCTCCCGCCTCCTTTCGTCCCGCCTCGCCCCCGCAAATACTGCCTTCCGTACATACCTGCCACCTCCAGTGCACCCTGCCATATCCAACGCCCCCACTGCCTGCACCGTCACCCTTTCCCTCTTGTGACCCCTGCCGCCGCTCCCCCCGCCCCCGACAGTGCGGCACTGCCGCCCCCGCCGCTGCCATTCATTCCCCTCTCTTGTTGTTTCGTCTTCACTTCCAGCTTCTTTCCCCTAACTACACCGACTTCCGACTGTCCGTTCGTCTCCAACGACCTCGTCTCCGCCACCTGCTTCCCCGCTGCTGCCTCCTCTTTGTGATTCACTGCCTTGTTCATATCTCTCCCCTCCGTATCACCGTTTTCCTTCCCCGACACTTCATCGTTCTCGTCCTTCCTCGCGGCATAGTTTTCTAGATTCTTCCTAGCCCCTAGCGTATCTTCATTCCCCACCACCGCTTCATCCTCATTCTCCCTTGTACCGCATCCATATCCTGCTCATTCCCCGCCTCTGCTTGTCCTCTTCTTGTCATGCCTCGCCGTCTCCTCGTCCTCTTTTTTCCCCTTCCATCATCCCCGTCCGCGCCTTCCTTGTCCCTGTCTTTCCCCGCCGCTTTCATTCCCGCCACATTCTCGTGCTCACCCTTCCTCGCGGCATCCTAGTCCTCCTCCTTCTTCGTACACTCCTTATCCCCGTTCCCCACCAACTCGCCCTCCTTCTTTCCCACTGACTCTTAGACCTACTCCTTCCTCGCCCCAGCTTGTTCGTGTTTCCGACCGTCTACATGTCCTTCACCGCCACCTTGTTCTCTCCTTTGCCACTCCTGTTGCACCCCTCTTCCCAGTTGCCTCCCGGCCTCGTCCTCGTCCTTAGCCTCCGCTCTGCAGCCCGTGTCCGTCTGCTCGCTAGAGCCGCGGCCATGTTCTGAGGACCCCCCCTCCCCCGCCCCGCTCTGCGCCTTCGTCTGTCTTCACTCGCGGAGACATCAGGCAGCCGCCTCCGCCTCCGCCGCTGACAGCGAGGCCCTCTGCGCACCACAGGAAGGGCCAGGGCCCGGCAACTCTCTATCAAAACTGGGGACAAAGCTCCAGGTTGCTACTATAGGATGCAGGATGCAGTACGCTCTGAAGAAGGCCACAATACGCTGGCCGAAACGTTAGCCACCATGACATCGACGCGGCTTGTCCCGGATAGCCCAGCCAACATAAACTCCGGCCGCGGAAGCCTACGCAACCATGCTACTATAAGAAGCGCTAGTGTCGCCGGGTGCAGCTGCAGGTTAGGCTCGCCAACTTTCCCACGTACAAATTGAGTAATTTGTGAGAAATACGAAAAGTGTCTTATAAATGTACTATTATTCATAATCTATACTTATAAGAAACCACTGAAGAATGCGCGAACGTAGACGTTATCTTTTGCAACATTATGGGCCTGCTTGCGACCCGCGAACTCACGCAGTAGCCACGCACGTTTAAAGTATCGTTGGCGGCAGTTGGTGTTTTAGTTTATGTAAAGAAGGTGATGCAGCAGAGCGCACCACCGTAATGGTCTCCACCACGTTATATGGGAGTTACAGGGCCCTGGGAAGGGCTTTGTGAGGCCGTGGAATGATGTTTGGAGTGGGGGCCGTGCATGTTACTATCATATCGACGCTCAATATGTATTTCACTGTTGCTCTTCATGCGTTAACGGTTAATTTGTGGAAACTTCTGTTTGAAGTATACACAGGTTACAGACGTAACTTTGTGAAAAAAGAGAAAATATCTTTTTATCCTATGTACTACAGAAATGTTATAAGTACTGGTAAAGGTTATAGGTATTGGACTCATTAAGACCTTGTAGAACAAATGAATTGGAGAGAAAAAAAAGGTTTTATGTCACATTTTGTCGGTTTTGAGCTAACAGTGGGAAACTGTTCTTAAAATATAAATTTAATGTGTCATGCATAAAAGTTCGTTCTCTGTGGGGTCTGTATAGTGTATTTCAACTGCTACTGTTAAGAAAATAATTGACTGTTAAATAAAATAATGTTACTGTTAAGAAAATATCCGGAACATAGAAACATTTTGCTTGTACTTCAAAATCTGATGCTCCTGCATATGAAACGTTTTTGTTTCCTCCGATTCAAATAAATGGCACTGTTGAAGTTTGTTAACAGGGGCAACTGTTAAGTTTATAATCAATCAAGTCCGATGTGTGTGTCACCGGCTGTATAATGTTCAGTGCTTTTTGTTTTACTATACGTTTTAAGGAAAATTCTTAAGAAATCCGTTCGCTTTTAATATAAGTAGTTATACGCTACGTCTTGATACAACTCATTTGTTTCGATTGTTCTTTTCGGGTGGTGGTAGGTAATAATAATTTAAGGTATAAGAGAGTTAAATAAGATTTTATTTGGGAGTGGAAAATTTTACCCTCGAGTCGAACATAAGAGCTGGTTATTTTTCACGAGCGAATAAAATATTTTTCCTCTTAAGTGCCGTACTTCTAAAAGTCGAACTATAGAACGACGCTGCACGGAATCAAATAAACCACTATATCTACTATAAACTATTTCACCTATGCAACTACACAATAGTCTCCTTGAGACTTGTGGACGATGTCATACCATCATTCATCAAAAAACGGTATGGTCGAGCTGGGCACATTCCAAAATTGTTGTTTTATCCTTTTTATCTCTAAAACAATAACTTTTTACTTCACATATTCATACACTGCACTTAAACTCAAAAATTGTACGAGATATCAAAAATTGTCTCTGTTCTTAAAGAATATTTTATTTCCTTTCGACATATTTACCACGAAAGGCAAAAAATTCTCAACAGAGGTGACTGTTAGTGGTGTTTACATTATGTTATCATCTACCATTTTTAATGGCGTCTGTTTAATCTCGACAATAATATTTGGTAGCATCCTGCACTTTTACGTAGTGGACTAAGGTGTCAAATTTAAGACATTTTTTTATTGCATACACGTGCTCTACCACCTGCTCTAACTTAAAAAATTCGTATTATCGACACTGTCATTGTATCAAAAACTTAACGGATGCCGGCCACTAAGAGTTTCCCCTTTTGGTTGCATTAAATCAATATATGAATTACATTACTTACTTTCAAACAGATCTCAGGTCCCTTGTGATAGAGTTCGCTCTCAAGCATACAAAAATTATTTTTCTACGCATGAAACTGTTGCCTTCGCCAAGTATTGCCAGTGAGTATACGGAAATGGTGATGAAAAAGGTTAGTGGAATGGAAAGGGAGGAACAGTCGAGTACATTGCTGGGGAATGTACGCAACCCTGAATGAACGTACCGACTGAAATAGCTCAGGGCAACAAGTTGTCCCTGCAGTCTCTTTGGCCGGGAGTACTGGAGTTCAAGTCCCGAAGGATTTTTGATGTTGGCTAGATAGCTAGGTCGAATTCAGCAACTATCTAGAGGAGAAATCTAGCGACAAGCTGCTGTGGTCGGTAGTTTTCCGTGGTTTCTCCGATCAACATCTGATGACGCCAGAGCAGTACCCTGACAAACGGGCCACGGAAGCTTGCTATATTTTTTCTCATTTCCTTGACGTATCCTGTTACACACACATGCGCTACACTACAATACAGTCGGGAGTTTAGACCTTGACCCGGCTCGTGTAGTGCCTCGCTGGGGAGATTCCTTGAGGAGGGGAATACCCTCGGAAACGACGTGTAGATCGGCGCCGGACCTCACCATCTAGCGCGAAAGGTATCACCGCCACCTCCGGAACACCGGAAAGAAATATTTACTAAAATAACCTTAGTATTTGTCGTGTCCGGAAACCTCAAACTTTCAAGCCAATTCCATGGGGCAGGCGGAGGTGACAATCTCCCGCGTGCGCTTATGGGGCTATCCAAAATACCTCCAATCAATCCCAGGCGTACACCGGAAAACTACTCTAACAAATGGTCCTTGGACTTCGCGTGAACTTTCCATCCTTCTCCTTGTCCTGTCTCGTGTCTCTACACATCGTTGCAGTTACATGCAGTACACTACCACACATGTCGGAATGCCTGTCGGGAGCTTAGAGGTTGTCCTGACTGGGTTGGGGCCCTGCTGGGGGAGATATTTGGAGGAGGAAGGACCCACACACCAATGTGCAAGATGGCGGTTGACGAGTGTAGTGGGGAAGGAATCCTTCCCGCTCCCGGTGATGAAACACTCACCTCTCTTAACGAAACCATTGACCTAAGCAGTTGACGTACCCGGCCACATCAACCAACTCGGGACGTGGCTGAGGGTTGAAGCCCGACTGATCTCACGCGTGCGCCCGCGTGGCGATCGGCGGCGTGTTGCGTCACCGGCTGATTGGCCTGTGCGCGGGCTTCTGGGGCGTGACGTCAGCGCCTTCCGCCCACGTGCCCGTCGCGCACCTGTGCACAGCCTGCACCTGCGGGCTTCCGTCGCCGCGGCTGGCTCACCATACGCCGTGTTACGTATGAAAGCGAAGGCTGCCTCGCCCGGTGTTTGTAGACACAGCCGTAGTTCCGCATATCGAATCTGACGGTTCCTTCCATACACAGACCGGGAGTTGATGACTCAGGGCATCAACTGATTGAACTGAATTGTTGCCTTGTTTTACGTGGCGTGACTCAGACCATCTGCTTCGACTGCTCTTCCAAGCAAATTTTGTTACGCTCGTTTCATCCACTAACGAAGAAAGGAGGTATTTCTTTGGCGATGAAACAGGCGATTTGAATTTAGCTCAGAGGCTTGATTTAGACTTGAGGATTTTACATGTAGTAAATCTACTAACATGGGACAACCGGCTTTACGTCCCCTTCGAAGGAAGGCGTACGGAAGATTTTTTCGTCCTAAAAATCCACGGGTTTGAATCCGTGAACTTGGGTGTAAAAGTCCAATGCGCTAAAGGTTACACCATCGCCGCTGTAACTGATGTCACTGCAGTACCTCTGACTGGGAGGTCTTAAGTTTGCAATCCCAAAGGTGGCACGATTTTAGACACTAGCTTGTCAGCTAGCTAAAATTCAGTCGCTGAATGTAGGAGAGTTCTTGCGGCCAGCTGCTCTGATCGGTAGTTTTCCGTGGTTTCTCCGATCAACACCAGGCAACAAGCAGAGCAGTACCCTAACAATTCCTACCTTTTTCTCGTCGTATCATCACCTCTTACACACACACATACACACTAACATTCACTACATTACCACACTTGGCGGGAGACCGGTCCGGACATTAGAGCTTGTCCCGGCTGTGGAGGTGCCCCGCTGGTGGGAGATACCTGCTTAGGGACAATCCCGCTTGTCGACGGTAGGTCGGCACTGGCTCTGGCTATCAAGCGGGGGAAGACCCCCGCCATCTCCTGAGCAAAAAATGTACTACACTTACGGGACTAATGGCCTTAACTGTTGACGCACTCGGAATCGCGAATCAATCTACCTAGACACAGAAACTTCGATTTATAGAAATTCATAAGAAATACTGTTTACAAATGATTTCAACAATTTTTCAATTCAATGCCTCATTTACGAGCCGAGACTCGGGTCATTAGGTTGGCTCTTCCGTCTGACCGCGCAAATTTCACTACGCTCTTTTCACCATCGAGCGGAGAAAGAAGATATTCCTCGGGCGGCGAATTAGGCGATTTTGAATTTTGCTTAGAGGCTTCTTTTAGGCTCGAGGCTTTCCTTACATGCAGTAAATCTACTGCATGGAACAGCCGACTTTACGTTCTCTGCAAAGGAAGGCATGCCAATGATTTTTTGCTTTTAAAAATCAATGGCTTCGATGAAACGGCTCGGCTTGAACTTTAGTAGAGCAGCCCGATTCGCTAAACGTTTCAACATCGAAACCCCAATTTTGGAGATAATTCACGCTTAAACGGCAAAAATAAAACAACATATTTTTTAAATTATTATTTTCACATATTTATGAATATTTATTTATGAATGTTCAATAATTCGAAACATATGTAAATGTATGTGAATGCATGGTATACAAACAAGTGGACTATTTTAACGCCATTTGTAGAATCATAACTCCTTTGGTTTTCAAATGCATTTTTGTAAACATGTAATCACAGAAAGAGTAATTAATTAATATCACAACCGTATCTAGTGAGAAAATGATATTACATGATAACTGTTAAGATATTTAATGCCCTCTTTGTATTCGTACACCATTATGTTTATATATAATACAGGAACGTTGCGAAGATCGAGACTAACCTAAAAAAAGGCCACGTATCCAGCGCGAGCTTTCCTTCCACAAGCTTTTCCTCTTTATTTCCTCTTATACACTCAGACTACTCCCACCGCTACCACTACCACCACTACTGGAGCACAACTGTTTCTATAGAATTAGATTTCACAACGACATTTAGTGTATTATTTAACATTTGGATTGTATAATTCGAAAGAACCTATTACAAGTATTGTACTTCAGCTTCTGGGTCACTGACCCCCATCTCGATCAAGTTTTCGTCCAGTTTCACTGATCCTCGAGCAAATGCTGAGATGGCCCCTTATTTTGCTTCTAAACATAATATTACTTCAAACATAATATTAATTCAAATACTACCACCAATACCGACATTACAATTACACTACCATCTCCGGTATTACTACTACTGTTACTACTACCACTACCACTACCACTAACATCTCCACTACTACCACTACCACTACTACCACTACCACTACCACTACTACTACTACTACTACTACTACTACTACTACTACTACTACTACTACTACTATTACCACCGCCAGCACTACCTCCACTTCCACCACCGTTACCACCACTACCCCAAGGTTTCCGCAGGTAATCCCACCACCATCGCCGCCAACCCTTCCAATGCGGGCTCTCTCCGGAGGCCCGCGACGGCGGCGCGGTGGCGGTGATGGGACGGCGTCCTCGAGGGACGACGCTGTCGGCCGCCTCAGCCACCGCAGCCGCGCCGTCCCTTGGGGCCGACGCCGCGCCGCGCGCTCCGCCACGCCACGCCACGCCACGAAGCCCAAACAGCAGGTGGCGCCGTGGGCCTGGCTGTGGCAGAACTCTTGTAGGCGGCAGGTCCATGATCACTTCAGGATACAAACATACAAACACTTGGTGACCTCTCTCTCACTCTGTCTCTATCTCTCTGTCTCTCTCTGTCTCTCTCTCTGTCTCTCTCTGTCTCTCTCTGTCTCTCTCTGTCTCTCT
>BOPP01000114.1:924124-956937 GCA_017312745.1 Gryllus bimaculatus
TATATGTATATATATATATATATATATATATATATATATAGTTGAGTTAGTTACAGCATTTACAAAACAAGAACGGCTGGACCAATTTTAAATATTTTTGATTTGTTGAATTCATCTCCACCCCGAATAGCAGATAAACTATTGAAATACCGGGGCATCTGTTCTATCCCGAGGCCTGCAACAAAGATGTCATCATTTATCATCAACCGAAAAAATAATAATTATAGATCTTTAGCTTGAACATAAAGCCTGTTTTTCGCTTCATGAGCTACGTCATATGAATTCTTTGCTCTCGAGACGCCGCGTCGTTTGGTGAGAGGCCGACGTTTATCCTGACATGTCGCACGCTTCCTCAGGGCAGCCGGATAGCAATGCATTAATGTAATCGAGCCGCGGAAGCTTTCGTGTCCACATCATCTGCAAGAAAAAATACACTCATGGTTTCCAATTTTCATAAGATGCATATAAGATTATAATTATTCTTTCATTATTATGATACAAGTGCCCAAGCATTATGTCCATATCTGGAATAAATAATTGATTTGATTTATGAGTGGATATAAAGAATGATGGAGTAATGATGCAATAAGAAATAGAGGAAACAGGAAAAACCTCATAAAGCCGTGAATCCACGTTTTGCACTAAAAAAACCTATGGATCACCCAAGAATTGAACCCCCAGTTCTAGCGATGGAAGGTGAATATTCCGAATATTCCGATCATACACCAAGTATTACCCCATAAAATGATAATAGTAAATGAACGTTGCATTTAATTAGAGATCATTAATTTAAAATATACTGGAAGCTGAGTTTGTAGTTAAATTCTTTGTCTCTTACACAACTAAATCATATGCGGGCGGAATTTTAAGTTCGACTATGCGAGATTTAATGACATGATATTTTACGTTGCGCTCGTTACCCCGATATTCCAATGCATTGCGTATCCACAGTTAATTTTCCAGCTGTTTCTCATACGAGTTGAGCATGGCCGCTCTGCCCTTCCTTTCGCGCTGCCAATGCGAGCGATGCAGCTCAGCAGCCCCTGTTGCAACCACGCAGGGCGCCGGTCGTCCTGTGCGGGGGCGAAGGGGAGGCAGTGCGTCGAGGTGACCGCTAGGGGCGCTGTGAGCGCTGGGCGTGGCTCGGAGACTGGCCGCTTGCCCCCGGCGGTGGCGATGTTGGAAAAGGATGGGGAGAAAGACATCGCGATCCTCAGGAAAACTTTGGGGAAGTAAAAAACAAATATAGTTAACTACACGTTGCAACGAAGTGCTTTATGCTTGACGTTTTAGAGTTCAGTTCAATGTACTTCATTTTATATGGCGTGGCACAAGCCATCAGATTTGCTCTTCCGCCTGACCTCACAAATTTCGCTAAGCTTCGTTTGCCATCTAGAGTAGATTGAGAAGTCAATCAAGCGATGAAACAATTCATTTTCTCTTAGACTTGATCTTTTTATTGCGCTCTTTACACAGTAATCTACAGCATGGGAAAGCCGGCTTTTCTTCCGATCCGACAGAACATTCTACCAAGAATGTTTTTCGCTCTTAAACATCCATGGTTTCGATCGTGTTTGATCCCGCCAACTAGATATGACAGTCCAATCTCCTAGCCATTAAACCACTGAAAACACCATAAAAAGTTCCATAATGACGCCAAAACTGGTTTCCTTGTGAGACGTAATAAGAAGCAGTTTTATCTGTTACATCTTCCCTGTTTTTATCAGTTACATCACCAATTCGGAATAAGTAATTGAAGGGGACAAATCCTTGAATCAGATGAGCGGTTGTACCACGTAATTATGCCTCCCAACATAAAAATATCACATCATTAAATATCGAAATATATTATTTTAGAAATGATGGCGAGAGGGACATAACGCTATCCTCTACAACAGGAGGAATTAAGGCGCTGGAATACATAATTTTGAGTTATTCCTTTTACACGCATATGGGGAGTTACAAGGAATTGTTATTGCTCATTGGCACAAATTCTCTATATCTATTAATATAAATTCCAATTGGTATCTTTCCCGTGAAATGTTCTTTTTCGATATTAAGACATTAACTTTTTCGACTATTAAGATTAGTATGGGGCTGCAAAACATAACTATTCTACAGGGATAACTTTCAGGTTGATGAAAATTTTCAGGTTCATCACGTGAGACATGGTACTTGTGCATCTCTTAACCGTGACATATCTACCGCTAGTGTTCACCCCCACACACATTCACCATTACACAAACCTTCTCACACATATACACCTTCACAAACTTAACACTTACGTTCACTCCCAAACACACACATTTTTTTTCACCCACACATACTTGTACCATCATTTGCACGCACATCCTCACGCGACCCCTCTCTCACTTTCTTACAGATCCTGACACTCGACAAAAACGCACCCTTTTACTCATTCACAAGAGCATACCCGCTCACGTACACATGTTCATACGCTCACACACACGCTCACCCACAAACACGCACAATAGCATGCGTTCTCAAAGGCATAGACACATTTTCTCATACACTCACCTTTACTCGCACGCTGAAGCATGAGCCCACTACACTCACAAACACCTACACATGCAAATTAGCGCGGCGCAATATCATACATTTTAAAGCATTGACAAGTTTTCGTATACACAGACCTTTACACACAAACATACACACGCACGTTAGCGTGGCACAATGACATAGACACATTTTTTCATACAGACTTTCACTCGCACGTCCAGTAGCACCAGCAAGTGAACACACACACACACATACACACACACACACACTTGCTTATTAGCACGGCACAATATCATACATTCGCAAAGGCAAAGACGAGTTTTCCCATGCACAGACATTTATTCGCACGCAACAACACACACGCCCACGCGCAAGTACCCGCACACAACTGTCACACCCACACATTTATTTATTTACGTCAAAACAGTTAAAAACTGTGGGTGACGTGCTATATTGAGAAATTTATTTGAAGTTACATTTATGTCCAGAAGCAAAACTTGGGGCCATCTCAGCATTTGCTCGAGGATCAGGGAAACTAGACAAAAACCTGATCGAGATGGGGGTCATTGACCCAGGAGCTGAAGTACATTACTTGTTACAGGTTCTTTAGAATTCTACAATTCTAATCATATATAATATATTAAATCTCATTGTTAAAATTTATATTACTTTCCTTGGGATGCTCGGCATAATCTCTAATTGTATAGAAATAGTTATGCCGCAGAAAAGATTTTACTTGAGACTTAAACTTTTCTATCGAATTTAATTGTTTAATGCCATCTGGAAAGGTATTGTAAAATAATGTACGTGTATTACATGTGAATATTGTGTACACACACACACACATACACACACATACACACACACACATACACACACATACACACACATACACACACACACACACATACACACACACACACACACACACACACATACATTCACACACACACATTCACACACATACACACATTCACACACATACACACATTCACACACATACACACATTCACACACATACATTCACACACATACGCACATTCACACTCCTGCTGTACGAAGGCAGCGCAGGTTGAGCGTATGCAAAGGCGCCGTTCGTGCACGTACGCGAAGCGAGTTCGCGAACAAATACAAAAGAGAAAAAAAAGAACGACGAGGCGGCGCGCCGCGCAGGCATGATAACAATAAAAAATAGAAGGTCGCGCGCAGAAAAACAGACGACAAACGCCGCCCGAATTCCACCGCTCCGCGAGGACACGCCCTTCGTTTTTCAAATGTTTTCGCGACGGGTTCGTTCTTCTTCCCGCCGACAGGGGTGAAGGAGGTGGAGATGGAGATGGGAGGTGAAGAACCGAAGTGGTTGCTCCGGTAGAGAGGGATGCAAAAGACGGTAGGACGTGATGTTGAAGGAACAAAGGGGTGAAGATATTTTTTTTATTCAGAACAAAGTAAATTTGCTGTCTATTTTATATTAAATTAATTAGTAAATATGATGTAATGGACTGTTGATAATGATAAATTATTGTGAGGCAAATTATTGTAATGATTAATAAGTTAATTAATTAATAAGTTATTGTGAAGGATGGGGACGGAGATGGGGGTAAAGAACCGAAATGGTAGCTCTAGTGGAGATTGATGCAACATGCGAAGAGGTGATGTTGGAGGAACGAAGGGGTGAAAATATTTCTCTTTATTCTGAACAAAGTAAATTTACGGCCTATTTTATATTAAAATAATTGGTAAATATGATGAAATTGACAGTTTATAATGACAAATTATTGAGGATGAAGGTATTCCAGTAGTACATTTCTCAGTCTTCTGGCGTCTCGAACAAAAAGAGTCAACTTAATGGTTTGGGTTAGGAGTCAGCTTGGAGTTTTTCTCGAACCAGGCCAGGGACGAGGAAGGAAAGATCACGTGCTGTCCATGAACTCCACAGAAGACAGGAAAGGGAGGGGTTGAATGGATGAGAAATTTGAGGTAGAAGAATGCAGACTGACATTGCATAGAAAAGGGTCATTGGTTCTTGGACGGAGAGCGAGTTAGTACGAATGTTGAGGTAGACTGGATAAGGGTGGTAGGCCACAGATGGAAGAAGCTCCCACATAAAGGTGGAACAGATGCAAGAAGCTAGGCAGGTAAAATGTCAGACAGAACTTGTTGGATGTTGGGTGATGTCTTGACAGGCTGGCGAGCGCTGGCAAAGAGGATGGTGTAGCAGTGGAAATTGCGAGAAATAAAAGCGATACTGCGAGTTTCTAGAGGAGAAGAGAGCAGGAAACAGACGTAAAAAGACCGTAGGAAGCGGCGGGGCGTGACCGAATGGAGGGGAAGTCAGGTGGAACCAATCAGACGCTACGTCAGGTGGGAGGATACGTACGATAATATGAGGAAAGACAGAATGGCTAATATGCATGCTGGGGTGCACAGGTACGTAAAATGGCACAGGCGAGTGGCTGGTTCTGTCGCTGACTGGAGGAGAATTCACGCTGCCCTGATAGATAGTTTTTCGTGGTTTCTCCGACCAGGCGGTTTCCGGAGCAGTACCCTAACAACCGGGCGCACGATCTTTCCTTTCCATTCCTTGTTCTATCTTACCCATTACATTACACTACTACACATGCCGGGATACCGGCCGCGAGCTTGTCCCGATGGTGGGGATTAGGGGCGATGCCCGTTGGTGGGAGATACCGGATTGGGGAAAAATCCGTTAATCGACAGTGTATCTGCACCGGATCTCACCATCCAGCGGGATATGATCACCGCCACTTCCCAAACAAAAGCATGCACCTACGAGACTAATGACCTTCGTAAATGACGTGCTTGCAATCACTAATCGATTAAAAAAGCGAGTGGCTGTGGCGACTGGGCATAAAACCAGGAAGATATATCAGAAGTGTGCCAAAAATGACGACTTGCTATTTCTGTTCGAAAAAGAAGACAAGCAGTGTGGAAGGCAGGCGTGAGCAGACTGAAGACGAATAGTTGGTTGGAGTCAACCAATCAAAGTTGGGCTAGCAGGGAGCGGCAGAGCACAGCGAAGGCTACGAAACGACCGGACAGACCAGCAAACACAACTGTGGAGGGTACGTAGCTGAGGAATATAAAGGGCATGCCGGGCGGCGCCGAGAGACATGCTGACGAAATTTGGAGGCCGAAGCGAGCGCTGGGAGACTGAGAGAGCCCTTTACCAGAAAGATTGATGTTTTTTTTGTTTCCGGGCACGTCTACTCCTACGGTCATTAATCCCGGTAGTGTAGTGAATATTATATCGCGGGAAGTGGCGGTGTTCCTCTCCACCGAGTGGTGAGATCCTGCGCCGACCTACACGTCTGTTCGTGGGGGATTCCCCCAGCGAGACACCGCACAGACGATATACGTTCTAAGCTCCTGACTGATCTCTAGACGTGTGAGGTATTGTGGTGCATGTAAGTGTGTGTGTGTGTGTGTGTGTGTAAGCAGGGGATGGCATTGAGACGAGGAAGAAGATGGAAATATCGCGCACGGCGCGTTGCGCGTATGCTAAGGTTGATAAATCTGATGTTGATCAGAGAAACTACGGAAAACTAGCGATCGGTATAGCCGTCCAATAGAATCTCCTCCAGACAACAGCTAAATAGTCGATCGAGATATGTAAATAGTATCGAAAAGCCGCCACCGTTGCGACTCGAACCCTAGAGCCTCAGAGACGCTCCAGACACAGCGGTAATGCTGGCTCTGAGCTAAACTCAACAATTGTTTTGTACTCATTCGGGTCTCTTCCAACTCATACGTATACGTTTAATAGCAATTGCTATTAAGATATGTAAAACTACTTTACGTGTGCCGATAAGTCGCAGGTAGGCGACGGGCACAGCCTGGAAAGCCTTCTGCAGGTGGATGGTCTTCGAGCGGGCACGCTGAATGAAGAGGCCAGCGGCTAAAGTCATTGGTTCCATACGTGTATTGCATGAGGGTTTCGCGGAAGGAGGCGGTTATCTGCTTCCGTTGGTTGGCGAGATCCGGCGCCGACCTAAATGTCTTGCGAGATTCTCTTGAACCAAGTATGTCCTATCAGCTGGTCACCGTCCCAGCCGGGACAAGCTCTAAGCTACCCACATGTGTGGTAGTGTAATGCGTGTAAATGTATGTGAACGAAGGGGTGAATATGGAAGAAGAAAGAAAATATCGCGTGCGGTTCGTAGACTGTTTGTTAGGGTACTGTACCGGCATTCGCCTGGTATTGATCGTTGCACTCACGGAATGTTACCGATCAGAGCAGGCGCTGGAAGTTTTCCCTGATATCAGCTCAACTCGAAATAGCTACGTAATTAGAATGGAACCACAAATTCCTGCCACCCTAGACGCGAGTGGAACCCAAGGACCTCCCGATCATTGGTAAGTAACAACAGTTGATGCCCTGAGCCACCTAATCCTGTGCACGGCCTGCAAATCCCGTGCAGGTGGAGAGTCCTCGCGCGGGCAAGCTGGAAGAGGAAACAAGCGCTGCGAGTCTGAGCGGTGGGCGGACGCAGGGCGACCCGACGGCGAGGTGGGGCGGGGCGGGGCGAGGCGGACGAGCGAACTGTCGAGGCCCGTCGGCGGGCGCCCGTGTGTTTGTGCGCGCGGCCGCTTTTCTTTTTTTTTCTTCTATTCTTTTTTTTCCTCTCCTCCTCCTCCCTCTGTTTGCTCCTCCCCTCACCGAAGCGGCAAGGCGCTCCGCCGTCGTCGTCGACGGGGGCGGGGCCGGAGGGGGCGGTGTCCCCTCGGGGGCGAAAAACGACCGCCCCGACATGTGATGGATTCGCCTCGGCGGCGGCGGCGGCGGTGGAGGCTGCAGAGGGGACCTTGGGCCCCGGGCGCGGGGGCGGGAGGGAAGGCAGGACCACGAATCAATAAGTTGGCTGACGGCGACTCGCTCGGTACAGTCCGCGGCAGCCCCCAAGGCTGCACGGCCGGCACAGGTGTATACGCGTGGCTCGCGTCGCGAGGGTTCGGTTGACGGACAGCGCAAGCTAAAAAAGAAGGCCCGGGGCACTGGGAGTGTTTAGTTTAATTTAGATCCATGTAATCCCGTTACGAAGAAAGGGCTCCTGCAAATACGGGCAGTTGTAATACTTTGTCAATTAAGTTCCTTTTGTCACTCCATGACAAATTGACTTCCTCTTGTGTCTTGCGTCTCTTGTTCACGAATCGACTAGGCGGTTTTAATTAAGTAGAAATATTTTATTAGTAGAAAGACGTGGATTAACATAAGACAATATGTACCAGCTGAGATGCCCCAGGGCTAGAACTGTTGCCATTGCCGTCTCTGGCACCCTAGGGTTCGTGAAACGACGGTAGCCAATTTTCGACACTAGATAAATAGCTAGGTGCAAGTCAGTCTCTGAGAGAATTATGTCTGAAGGCTGCTCTGATCTGTGGTTTTCTGAGGTTCATCGTATCTTACCTGGTGAATGTCAATGACAAGAGAAACTTCACTGACAACGTGTTAGGACTATTCTTATTTACAGGAGCCCTTTGGCAAACAACTTAAACACGGATAAATGAAACACGTTTATAATGCGCGTATTTACTTCGGTAGAAATATTTCGGTTGTAATTAGCCGAGGGGACTGATCCAAAACAGGCTTGTATGTATTTTTGCGTAAAACGCCTTGTCCTTCGTCCGAATCTTTGTTTCAATTACATTTTATAAAAACGTAGACATAGATGAGAGCGTAGGCTTCCATGGCCGGAGTCAGTATTTATTTGGCTGTCCGGGTGACGCCACGTCCATGGCAAAGGTGCCGACGTTTCGGTCGCCATTCTGCGACCTTCTTCAGGGCGTAATGCCGCCTTTGGCCTGAGGGACGTCGCAGACCGAAATGTCGGCACCTTTGCCGTGGACGCGGCGTCACCCGGACAGCAAAGTAAATGTAGACATAGATGTCCAGAGTAGGTATAACATTGACAGTCCATTAAATGCCGCAACCTCGTAACTCAGGGCTTTTTGCCCTGCGGGAGGTCTCGTGTGGTGGTTGAAATGTCATCTGTGCTTAAGGCGCGGCGGTTTACCGGACACGCGAATAGAAATAATTATGTTTTGAGCTAAAGGCTGAAGCCTCTTTGCCTACTTGGAATTGTGCAAGTGGTGCCACGTTATAGCGCCAATTTTTTTGGTAAGCTAAGTTAATGTATTTACCCCAAGAAATACGTTTTGAATTAACGTTACTACAAGTAGTTATGTGCACAAAGTAAGTTTGTTTAAGCAGTATCTATAATTGGGTGTGAATTGCGCTGGCTAACTTCAGAAAGCCAGAACACGTGACTTGAGTATGTCTTTACAATGATCATCCTACGAAATAAATTGCAAACGCAATGCGTGTATAATATTGTTCTACAAATATAATTTTTCCGTTCAAATTTTTAATATAATTTTTACAGTGAAAAATTATATTAACATTTACTTATAAGAAATATATCGCCTGAATATCCCTTAGGTGGAAGTCCCATCTCATCCTTTAGCACATATTTCTCCGAATCGTCTTGTTCTTGCAACCCTCTATCTTTCCAAACTGAAGCTGACGGTGTAGTGATGTTTGATCCGATAGTTGGTGTCGTTTTGAAGAAAAGAATGAAGTATCGATACTGCTGATCTGTATTATTCAACTTTTAAGTACCTATCAGGGTAATTCCAAATTATATTAATACACAATTTAATGGAACAAATGAAATCCTTTTTTCTGTGAACTCAAACATTTTCTAAGGGTTTTGTACTAAATTATATTGTGTGCTAACTCCAATTTTCTACCTTGAATTTTACTTATTTTAATAAGTAGAAAGAAATATTTCTTTCCCCTGTGAGTAAAAAAGAGTTACTGTAGTGAAACATTATTTGAAATCTGAAATTAATCTTTTGTAGAGTCGCAAGTGTCTCAACAGAGAGAGAACCGTGTTTACAAGTTTCAAAATGTTGATATACAAGAACTCTTGTTTTTTCTGTACCGATACTGCACCCTCAAAAGATTAGAAACTTGCGAAATGCCAAAAGGTTTCCAAAGACAGATATAAATATTTACGAACCAAAACTTAAAAATAATATAAATAATTAGTATAAATACACATTTAATAAACGTTTTTTGAAGGCTAATTTCTCGTTCAGGTTTACAAATTGCTTAATATTGCATAATATAATTTCATATTATATTTGCATTAACTATGAGTTAAAATAAATTGGGTCGAATTTTAGATTTTAGATCGGTACGTTAAGAAGATCAAAACAGAGGTATGGTCACTGTTACAATCTAAAATTGTTATATCAAAATAACAGATGACTTCGTTAGGTAATGTCTTTCTATTGGGGAAATTACCTTTAATCATTTTGTTTCACTTGTGGAATAATTAAGTGTTGATCAGTATCCATTAGATCTTTGATTCTACATTGGTAATCAATACTACAAAGGTCAAAATCAAAATCATTGTTAGAATCAGCATTCTTCTCTAAGAAACGGACATCAACGGAGGCAAATGTCTACTGGTAAATGAATTTTCAGCTGCCCGCAAGACGTCGCATCCTTTGCATAGTAGACGTTTTGACAGTCCGACTGCGACCTTCCTCTGATCTGAAAGCGATCATGGACGGAGGAAATATGGCAGCCGAAACAAAGGCAACTGTGCCTATAATGTGGCTTCCCCCGGACAAACAAGAATCTATTTACGTGAGTCGCGGAAACCTACGATTTTATGTGCTATGGAAATCAACGTGATGGATTGCATCAAGGTATCAGGCCCTAGGTGGGAAGGTAGATTCTTCTCGCTCCGAAAGACTGTTTCCAACTTTTTGGCCATACTGTAACCTTCTTCAGGACAATGTGCAAAAGGAAAACTTTCAATATACGGCCGAAACGTTGCTAACTGTGCCTAGACTCCGTATCTCGGTCAAAGCAAGCGTCTATTGACTCCGCTTGTGAAACCTACCATTTTGTCTGCTAGGGAAAACATTTTGATGGATTGCATCGAGGCGTCTGATGCTACGAAGGGAAGTGAGCGTGGTTTGGGAATCGATTATTTGCTGCCCGGAAGACGCCGGGACCTAGGCACAATTTCCAACGTTTCGGCCGTCCAACAGCGACCTTCCTCAGATCGAAAAGCAAAGTTGGAAAGAAACCACGACACCCGAAACGTTGGCAACCGTAACTGGAAGTCTGTGTTACCCGGACTCCCAATAATCTATTAATTCTGACCTCGGAAACCTAGGCTTTCGACGGGTCTTGGGGTTAAGAAGAGAAGGCATTCAGTGTGACCTTCCTCGGGGCAAAATGTAAAGGAGAAAGTTGCAGTACGACGACAGAAACGTTGGCAACTGTGCTACTTCCGGACAGCCGAAATAGCACAGCAGAAGAACCCATTGACTCCGGCCGCGCAAACCTACGCCTTTTCTGCTAGGGACATCTGAAGGATTTCATCAAGATGTCTGGCGTTAGGACGTCAAGGTATTCTGTGACCTTCCTCAGGGCGAAATGCGAAGGAAAAAGTTGCAGCACGTCGACAGAAACGTTCGCAACTGTGTCTCTCCCGGACAGCCAAAATAGCACAGCAGAAGAATCCATTGACTCCGGCCGCGAAAACCAACGCCTTTATCTCCTGGAGAAATCCTCCTGAAGAATTGCGTAGAGGTGTCTGGCGTTTCGAAGGGAAGTGGGCGTGTCCTGCACAATGGCTCGACGTTCCCAGGCGCAGCGACGCCCTCTGCTTGATGGATCCCCGGCCGCCAGAGCGCGGTTGCGTGGGCGGGCGACAGTTGACAGTGGCGGTGATTTGGACTCGCCGAAGAACCCTCGCGGCAACTGGGCGGAGGCACCGGCGCCTGAATGTGCGGCAAATGGCGGGCTGGCGTCTCTAGATCGGTGGATGTCGACAGCGAGACGGATGCGGAATGGAGGCACTGTACGTTGGGCCAAACTTCTTTGCGCTTAGGTGGCTTAGGGTGTCAATTTATTCACTGCCGTGCCTTTGACCGGAAGGTCCTGGGGTTGGAGTACTAATGGTGGTAGGCTTTTTCCACACGAGGAAGAGAGGTACGTCGAATTTAGCCGTTGTCTGGAGGAGAATTCTTGCAGGTGACCTGTCTAAACGGTAGTTTTTCGTGGTTTCTCCGAACAACACCAAGTGAACGCCGGAATAGTTACCTATCAAAAATACTACGGTCCTCGCGCGATCTTTCCTTTGTCTTCCTTATCCTATCCTCACCCCTCACTTATAAAAACGCTTACTTGCAGCACACACCACTCATGCCTGCTGACCAATCGGAAACTTAGAGCTTGTCTTGGCTAAGGCGGTACCCCTCTGCCAGAAGATACCTGGTTGGGAGAACCCGCAAGCTGACGAGTAGGTCGGAGATAGGTCTCACCATCCAGCGGGGGAAGATCACCGCCACCTCTCGCGATAAGAAAAAAAACATGCACCATACTTACGGGACTAATGGACTTAGCAGTTTACGTAATGATCAATCAAGCAACCAATTTGCGTTCCACGTTGAAGAGTCATCTGATGCCGTCGAATGTTGTTTCTTAATGACAGAAATAGATTTTTACCGTGACATAATCTTCTCTTGTTGCCACCAATTCTGAATGACTAAATGCGTCGAACCCTTTTAGCGCTTCGGCTCTAGTTATGACACCCCAGAATCAAAATTTCACTGCATGTATTCAGACAGAATAGGTATCGAACTGAAAAATATCAAAAGTATTTACTGATATTTAGTATTCGCCTTAGATTATTCAAAAAACATTATAAAACGCGCACGTAGTAAGAGCAGTAAAGCGTGAGAAAGGCAACGCTGACAAGGTTTCTGTGAATTTATTTATCTAACGAAAAAAAAAGTTTAATTCTTTGTATCACGTATTATCGGAAAGTGATTCTTTGCACGTTTTCTTAAATTCCGGGATCGCTACCCTAACCCATTTTCCAGTTGAATTCTGAATGCAGATGGAAACGTGCGTTTTTGGTAAGAATTGATAAAATATTCGCTCCCGTTTCTTGAAAATACAAAATAACAATGGTACAAAGTATAATGGCGTAGGCGTGTGCGTTGCCGCGGTGGTACTTGTACGGGATAGCGGTTCGATTGGAGAAGCCCGCAGTCACATAAGTTTGATGATTGCCGATTGACGATGATTGTACGAGTATCCTCTTGATAATTGAGATCAGTTCATGAGAAACAGTTCATAGGAATAGAAAATATTTTATATTAAGGATCGTCATGTAAGGTAAATCTATTTATTATTAGGATCGTTAAAGCTGTATCATCGTAACTTGCTTGGCTCGAAGGGTTTGCGTCTTCGAATGTTTGCTTGTGTATTTGCGGCGTAGTGAGGCTCTTTCAGGTATTATGTCTCGTTTAGCAACCCCATTCCTTCCATAGCCAGAGTTTATTTTCTCCTATATTCAGGCTGTAATAACAGATATCTCATTAGGGTACCTCACCACCTACAGTAAAACATGTTAATGAAAGAAGGGCATACGGGCGACCCCTAGCAGTCGAGGAGGGAGAATTGTCCATTCCGGCAATGTACTGTAAAAAATGTAAACCTAATAAAAAATTAAAAACTACTCTATATTTCAACGATAAAGTTGCTATTTAAAAACTGAAATTCCATTATTCGTGACATTTCCACCAGTTTTTGTGAATTTGCTGTCCTGAAGTGACTTACAAAAAGAGATTTGTAACAAAGGCACTTGGCCGAAATAACAGTTGGCAAACCTACTAACGACAAACTCTTGTAGGTCTTCTGTATTGCCATTCCATTTCCTTTCGAGAAGGAAGTAAACAATTAATACAAAATAAAGGAAATTTGGGATGGAGTTCTTCATGAGATGACTGAATAATTTGCACGGGAACTACTAGATCTCTAAAACATCAGGTTACCTCCGGTACCATAACACGTACAAAAACCGGAAGAGAATGGAATAATGGAGTAATGGAATAAAAAAAGTACGAAAAATACCGTAATTCGCTGAAGAATGTATGTAATTATAAATGACGCGACACTTCATCCTGTAAAACGTTCCGCGTCAATGTGGATTTTAGCATTTAGCAAATAGTTCAAAGTACAATGATGCGTTCAAATGCCCAGCCAGCATTTCCGTTGAAATGTTATTTGTCTCGCGCAGTTGCAACGTGTGACATGTTTGACAATGATGTCACTCAGAAGTGTCGTCTAACTGAACATTTTGTTAGCAGTGATTGTTTTCTAGATTGTCGCATCTCGAAAGCAAACATCTCGGCAAATCATTTTTTTATTTCTTTCATCCTTCTTACACTCACTTTCTGTACGTTTTCTGTTGAGTCTCACTTTTAACACCCTTTTTTATGCGTGTCAATTATTAATTTAAATTGTATGTGGCGTTGTTTGATCGATACTAAGAAACCCTGATAAAAACCAGTCATGCCAGCTCAGTTTCAGCTTTTGTAGTCATGCAAAAAGTTTCACGTTCCAAAAGCCAACACAGTTTGACGGGACCACAAATCATGTTATGTTGTGCACGCTGTGTTTTAGTTTGTGACATGCTATGTTGTAGGACTACTTACGCTAAAACTGTTACACTTACGAACTAAAGAGGCTATTTTTCTTTCTTGTTATTTTTTGAAATTTTGTATATTGTAATTATGTAGTAAAGAGTAGGTAGATAAATAGATATGTCAATTGGCACGAAGCTTTTAGTATCACTGGTTGAAATCCAAATGATTCAGGTATTGCTTGAAACTGAATTTAATTGAAGTCGAAGAGAATTGAAACCTAAACAAAAACTTGCAGTTTGGGAAAAGTCATTTGTTAAAGCGAGTGTTTCTTCATTGGTTACTGTACATTTTATCGAATGACTATTTTACTGAAAACGGACTGCCAAAACTATTTTCCCGTATAGTTTAATTTCTGCAGGTTGTTAATTATATTAAAGTAATACATCGTAAATGGTAAAATATCTCCCTTTTCTTACACTTAAACAGTTATTTAGTTGTTATACTTCTTCCCATTGATATATTTTATTTCATTAACAGTTAATTTTTCGACTTTCAATTTTTTTCATTTTATTTGCAAAACTTTTAGGGCACAGTTTACGCTTTGCCACGCATGTCCAGGTTGACGAGGCTTCGGTCTTCGGCCTACACAGTTAATATAAAACATCATTGAGTCAAAAGCATAATTTTTAATACATTCTATGCTAAAATACTTATTTTTCGAACAGCTTGTTACGAAAAAGAAAAAAATTAAAACCAACCATTTAGTCAAGAAAATAACTTAAAACTGAGGTAGTATATATTAAGCAATTGCGTCTAAAAATACCGTGAAAATAGTCCTTTTGCTATTGGGGTGTTCACGTCACATTCGGGAAAATGTCAAAATGTTTGGGAAAATGATTGGCAACGTTCTTGATTGTTCTTTTTACTTTAAGAACAAATGTTGAATGCTGCAATTATTGTAATGAATGTAAACCTTAAAATTAGTTAAAATGTTGCAATGTATGAAATATATGAAAACTTAGTTACATTTATGGCGTTTGATATTAATGATTTGTAATTTTGGAGCATACTTGATAAAATATTTTGATTTTGATGTTGAGAAATGGTTCAATCCATGTAGTTATAGAAGATATTTTCTTCATAAATTAGTACTACTTTGTTAACAATCCAAATTCAATAATTTATTCATGTTGTAATAATGCACTTTTTATTCCAACTTCGTATTTAAACGTTTGGAGCAAGAAAATTCACAAAGTTTGTGCCGGTTTTTAAATTGATCTAATACTGAAATGCCTGCGAAAGAAATCTCACAACTATTTTCTAACAGTATTAATACCTTCAGTACCCTTAGCTCAAGATTTAATTCCATACATGAATTTGCAACCTACACGAACTTGCATAATAAGCTACGATGATACAAATTCCTTCCATAATCCCCCTTGACAGGATTTAAAATGCATGGATTTGTTTGTGTGTTGCTCCTGACGTGAGATAAGAATACAAGTGTGCTAGAAAGGAAGTGAGAAGGACAAAGAGGTACAAAACAAAACGGAGGCGTAGGATCAGCACGAGAGAAATCGATCAGAAAAATCTGGCGTCGCCTTGGAGACATGTGAAACCTTTCGCTTCCCCCCTCACCATCTTTCTTATCTCCCTGATAATGACTCCTCTTTCTCACAAGGGTCGGTCTCGTCAAGTAGAAATATACCTTTTTCAGTAATACGAGTATTAACTAGGGGGAGGACTGCGAGGCACACCGCCAATTGTTTACTTGCTTTTGGAGAGTTCCAATTTTTTTTAGAGAAGTGAAAAATCATCGGTATTGTTTATTATGTTTTTTGTTCGAAAAAGGATTCAGCTTATCACAATTTTTATCATAATTTGTGTTTTCACAGCTGATTTCGAAAAATGTTGATAATAAAATTCCGAATTTGTCACTCTAAAACTAAATATTCAGTATACTTTTGGAAAAATGTGTAGCATTTAATGTCTTAGTCTTAGTATAATATAATATAGTTTAAAACACCACTGTTATGAAGAAAATGCACTTAGAAATGCAAGAGATTATCATTAAATACAAATTCAGGTACAAGAAAGTCAATTTTTTCATTCTTAGATCCAGAATTCAACAATTTTTTTATTTAAATGAATGGACATGCATCATTTTCATATATAAATTCATTGATTTGTTAAAATAATCCAAAATTATAGCAGTGAGCTAAAGGAGATCCCCTAGAGATCCCTCCTTGATAAAAAACGGAATCTCCTATATCTTGTTATGCTTAGGTTAAGATTCTTAGTGACACGCATGTAAAATTTTAGGAGCGGAAGCAAACAAGGAGATCTTTTTGTTGTTGCTTCTTAAGGCCGGACTTTGGGTGCATGGACATTGTGCACACCAGCGACATGGCCAACCACAAATGTTGGCCATATTTGAATGTTGCACTACTTGGGTTCCCAACGCTATTGTTTTCGACTCCCTTGTTTGCTACCAGAGTAACGATAGAATATCGTCCTCTTTTTAGTTTTGCGACCTCATTTCTATCCATTACTTATGTCATTTCCTTTACTAACGAATATAGAATTTGATTAAATGTGGATTGTCGGAAGCCTTCATTATATCAGAGAATTGGTGAGAGTTTTCCTACTTGCCACAAGCGTGATATGGTTCACATAGTATTGTCCGCCCTTCGAGAATCCAACCCTCTAGAATGATATGGACCCAATCAAATCCAGATTTTAGAAGACCAGTGTGCTAAATTCCATTACACGGCAAGTTGCGCAAACTAGTAGTTACTCTAACCCCTCTGAACAATTTACCTGCGAAAGTAATTGGGACTGACCGCGAAGATGTAAATGCGTACAGGAAAAAAATAGTGTTGTAAAACACACTGTACCTCAGACCCTTGTCAGGTTTTTTTGTATTGTTTCTTTTTGTTTTGCTTTTTGTTTCCAATCTGGTATAGATGCATGGATCGTATGGATGTGTTTAAAAACTGATATGGATGTGGTGATTACTGGTAAATATGGGCTTACTGAAATCCTGTATGAAGTAAAGCGAGTGCGTGGGCATGAATATGACAGCGTACGCACTGACAAGATGGTGACTGCATGGAGAGGCCTTGGCTCTATCCTAGTATGTTTCAGTTGATAAAACTTAGCTTACGAACTACATGTGGTATTCCAAACGCTTCCAAGGTCGCATTTCATTTCAACATTTCATCCTACAGTTTCCAAATTCGAAAGTTGGTTGATGGGTAATCTCGCTATAAAAACCCGCATCACTGCATACACGTTATTGTAACACACACATCTGTAATTGAAGTATGACTTACGTTTCTTGCGGACATTTGGTTGTTCCTATAAAAAAAATAATTTTAGTTTGGCCTCTCACTAATTTTATTTTTGTTATAATTTTAATGATATGATAATAAAATGATAGTAGTAACAATGTTATGACATTATTTTTATATTTCTCACAAAAACAGTATTTATTTGTTTAGAATTAGACTAATTAAATGAATTGTTCGTTATAATGTTTAAAGTTATTTCTACTTCCATCACATTCTTATACAAATAACATAATCTGTTGTAAGAAATTGCGATGTTAGGACAAGTGATAATGAAAAGCTTCCCTCCTTCGGTCGAGAGTGAACCTAAACTGCAACTTCGCAAACGAATTTCGAATTCGCAAACTACTTCACTTCCGGTGGGGCCTGTTGTTACCAACCGCCCGACCGCTTTCTCCTCGGCCTCCTCCGAATTCGACAGTTGGCCCCGCAGATGCACCCTTGTTATCCCCGCGTATGCAAAACCGCCCCCCCCCTGGACCCCCGTTCCCTCCCTCCAACCTCCCCTCCTCCTCATCTCTCATCCCGGGCGCCTATTGAACTCCGGCACTCACGCATCTATCTGATACTGCGGAGATGGTGGCGTCCTTCATTATGCCCCGATTCTATTTTCTAACCCCTCCCCCCTCCCCTACACACACACACACGCACGTAGTATGCACGCACGCGGGCAGGAGATGAAGAAAAAAAAAAGGGACGGCCCCCATGCGTCACCGTTTTTGCATGCGCTGCTCGGCACAAAAAGCAAACGAACCATAACCGTTCGACGTCCTCCCGTCCGCGTCGGCTATTTCTCACGCGACGCGCAGATACATCATAAAAACACATATATACAACACACAACACTTTGCATAGACGGGCGGCCGGCCCGAAGGGGTGACACGTACTGAAAAAAAAAAGGATTCCTCCTACCCTCGACGATCCTTTAGAACCCGCGCCGTCACCCCACGGCCCCCCCTTTTTTTTAGGCCCGGGTGGGGTGAGAGGGGTGCACGGTAGACGGCTCTACCTCTGTCCCCCCCTCCCCCCACCCCGTGCCTAGTGATTTTTTTTTTCGCACAATGGGCCTCGACCTTCGCGGCGTAGTAATTTTCTTGCTATTTTAGTTTTCACACCCTTCCGTTCCTTGGCGCGGGACCCAACCCTTTGACGGGGCTTCCGGGGTTGGGAGGGGGCGGGTGACACGCCGCGGACCGTCCCCCTCCCCCCCCATCTTTTTGAAAGAAAAAAATATAATGAAATAAAATAAAGGCGGAGACGCGAGAGGTCGGGACCAAAGGTGGCTGTTGGGAGGAAGGGGTGCTTGCATAAAAAAGCGTTCGGGAAGGTTTGGGTTTTGAATGCTAACTAGCAGGGACGCTGCGGATGTCGAGGTGTGGGCCCACACGTACCCCTGTGGAGGGGACGGGGAGGGGGAGGAGGGTGGGTTGGCGGGTCGAGCGTGCTTCTGAACATCATCGGATTCCCATTAGAGCGCCGGCGTTTGAGAGAGCTGGTCTGGCCGCGGGAAGAGACGGCGGAGGGAGCAAGGTGTTTGGTTGGCGTTTGGATAGGACGTCGAAGCTCCTTCAATGCTCTTATGCCTGATGTCACGGCGAAGGTATTTGCTATCGGAATAGCTGCGTGTTGTATCGGAAGGGTTGCAAGGAAACGCGACATTGCGTCTCGATTCACTTCGGCAAAACAATGGATGTTTTCTGTTGAATTGTTTAGATTGTTCATGTGTCTATGTTCTCAATTGTTTCGATTGTTATTTTTTTATGAGATTGTTATTTTTTATATTTTTTATAGGTTATGTTTTAAGGTGTTTGATTGGCGTTTAGATAGGAATTAAAATAGCTGCGAGCTGGGTCAAAACGATTGCAAGGAAGCACGACATTGCGTCCCGATTCACTTCGACAACAATGCTTGTTTTCTAATTAATTGCTTTAATTGTTCCTCCTCTTCTCATTCTGAATATTTTATAAAGTATTACTCAAGTTCTTTATAGACATGTAGGGGGAACGTCGGTGTCCTTCAAAGATCTTATGTTTGATTACACGGCGAAGATATTTGCAATCACAATAGTTGTGTGTTGCGTCCAAAGAATTGTAAGGTAGAGGGCATCAGCACTTCATTGCAACCTGATTAATTTGTGCGAAATTATTTTATAGATTATTCCTAAATCGATGAATGGCATTTTGGTAGGAAATCGGGGCTTCTTCAAAGTTCTTATATCTGATGTCACGGCAAAGATATTTGCTGTCAAAATTTCAGCATGTTGCATAAAAAGTGATGCAAAGAAGAGAACTTCAGCACATTGCATCCCGTTTGACTTCGGCAAAGCAAAGCAGTTTTATTTTTCGTATGTCTAAGTTTGACATTGTTTCTATAGTTACTAGTATTTTTATAGATTATTCCAAAAGTGTTGGTTTGGATAGGTCGTCGGTTCGGTTTCTTGAAAGCTCGTATGTCACGGCAAAAATGTTCGCAATCAATAATTGCGTGATGCATCAAAATGATGGCAAAGAAGAGGGCATTAGCACGACATTGAATGCCTATTCACTTTGGCAAAACAACGCTTCATACGTCGTCTTGTTTCGATTGTTCGTATGTCTACATTCTCACTTGCTTCTAAATTGTCGTTATATTGAGTTATATTTCACGATATGCTTAAATGACGATTAGATAGGGTTTTTCAGTGCTCTTATATCTGATATTTGCAATAATAATACTGCTGTTAAAACTATTGCATTAACAGTATTATCAGGAATTTTACATTGGCATTCATTGCACAAACGTGCTTAACTGTAACCTTTCGTTTCGATTGTCTAAGTGTCCAAATTCTCAATTGTTTCTATTAATTTCTTTTTTATAAATGTGTTTGGCATGATTTTGGGTAGGAAGTTGGGGCTCCTTCAAAAATTTAGTTTCCAAGTTTTTCCAAGCCAGCTTTTAAGTCTAATGTCACAATAACGATATTTTATATCGAAATAGATGCGTATTTCATGAAAGGCAATACAAGGAAGTGAACGTCCGCATTATGTTGTATACCTAATTCACTTTTATTAAACATTGCTCAAGTATATTTTATTTCGATTGCTCACATATTCTCAATTATTTCTACTGTGGCTGAATTTTGTAGATTATTTCCAATGAACGTTGTTGCCGTGTAGGTAGAAAGTCGAGACTGCTTCAATGCTGTAATAACGCAGCTCTTTTGCCTTACGTCAGTGAGAAAATAGCGGTGGAAGTAGCTGTCTATTGCATCAAAAGTATTACAAGGAAATGGACCTCATGCACATTGCATTCCACTACAATGCACCGTGGCATCTTTTGTTTCGCATGCCCAGATTTTGAATTATTTCTGTTGATGGCAGATTTTACAGAATATTGTGGTGCCATTGTTTGAAATGACTCTTGTCCGTAATTAAAATTTAAACTACTAATATTTTCTAACCCATGTTGGAGTAAATACTTTCATGCACATTTGTGTGCTCAGGGTTCAGTTGTTTTCCTTGATGCCATGTTTCATGGAATATTACCATTTCAAAACGCATGACTTTTCAGTAATTAAAAGTTTTCTTATAGTTTCAATATGTTTTGGAGAATATATTTCCTTACGTTATGAGCTAGAACATAAACAAATTGTGCATGTTGTGCCACGTCTCAAAAGTGATCCAAATGCACTGATTTGAAGAAAAATAAAACTAAATCGCTAAAAGGTATCTTGAAAGTGCAAACTATTTCTTTAGTGAAGATTTACTCTTTTGGGAGGTAAACGATAAACATACGAAAAATCATTGACGAAGGTTCTCTAATTCTACCAATCTCATGAATCTTAAAATTTTCGAACTTTTTAGATTGTTATTATTGCAAATTAAACACATCCAAAAGAAACCTTCTAAGATGTACTTGTGAAAAAACCTGTAATTCTGCCATGAGTGTCAGAGCAAAGAAACGAGTTCGACTTCTTCTGAGTTCAAAAGTGTAACAGCAAAATTTCAGTTCTTGATTCTCAAGAAAAATGTCAGGATTCGTGAGATCCAAAAATATGAATTGCTGTTAATAATTAATAATGATTGATTAATTGATTGAATGATTGATAGATAGATGTTTCCGGTCACGTCAATTGTTACCGTTATTAGTGCTCAAAGTTTATGGTATGTACCCCGGGGGTGGTAGTGATTCCTTGCTGCTGAAAGGTGAGATCCGGCGCCGACCTGTACCTTATGTTAAGGGAGTATTTTCCTCTCCAGGTATCAGCCGGGTACCGCGCCGCAGGAACAATCTCCATGTTTCCGAGTAGTCTTCCGATGTGTGCGGTAGTATAGTGCATGTAAGTGTACGTTTTTGTAAGTAAAGGGTGAAGATAGGCTAACGTATGGTCAAGCGGATGAGCAGGCTAAATGGCCATAGCCTCGCCATCAATAAAGACTATTTATTTATTTATTTATTTATTTATTTTATTTATTTATTTATTTATTTATTTATTTTATTTATTTATTTATTTATTTATTTTATTTATTTATTTATTATTTTTTATTTATTTATTTATGTTATTTATTTATTTTATTTATTTTTTTTTATTTATTATTATAATGGTAGAATGAAGCAAAGATCGCATGCGGTTCATGGTCTGTTTTTGTTTAGGCGTGATTGCTCCTGGCATTCCTGCTGGTGTAGAACAAACCACGGAAAACTACCGATCAGAGCAGCCGGTCGCTAGAATTCGCCTCCAGAGAACGGCTGTATTTGACCCAGCTATTCAGATTGTATCGTAAATCCTGCCACCGTTAAAACGTAGGATCCTCCCACCGTAGGACCTTCAGGTCATAGTCACTGCAGTGAGCTAAAACTGCGCCGTTAGGAATCGGTGTTTCCGCGCGTCAAATCTTTTTCATGACTCGATGCCCCGAGCATTGGAGAGGCCTCCCGCCGCCCGCGAGGAAATTCCTTCTCAGAGGGGCGTGAGGCGGCGGCGGAGGGGGGGGATAGATCTCCAGCGCAGATGCGGAGGAGGCGTGAGCGGAAAGGCGCCAGATCGGGGCAGATAGGGCATGGGAGACCCGCACTCGGGCCTCACGGCGCACGCCCTCAGCCTTCGAGGCATCGGCCTCCGCCCGCGTGCTCATGTCTGCCGACGGCTGCTCCTCTCGCTCTTGAGGATAGGGGCATGCTGAGGATGGCTGTGGATCAGAAATCTTAGAAGCGTTCAAATTCGTTTGATTTATTTAGTCAAAAATCAGTAGAACTGTATGTGACGTATAGGCAAGAAGATCTGCGCACTTTTTATTTTTTTGAGCTCCAGAATCCCTTCCCAATATTTTAACTACAAATAGTTGAAAGATGAATAAAAGTTTAAAAAATAAAATAAACAAAATCAATAAGATAATAATAATAATAATAATAATAATAATAATAATAATAATAATAATAATAATAATAATAATACATTTAAAAGCGCGAGATTAGCAGCATTTGATAAAGTAGACATTTGCGTTCGTGAGTAATAGAAAACATATTTGCATTGGTAAACGAACTGCAGATTTGATTTTTCTGCATCGTTCACAACATAGTAGTTAATCTCCAGCTCTACTCCTACCACTACAAACAAAAGGAGAGTTCGGCAAAACGTACGCATAGTGAAACTACATTTATGTCCACAAGCAAAACAAGAGGCCATCTCAGCATTTGCTCAATGGATCAGGGACCACTGCGAGCTACTAGTAATTTGCGGGGAGGGGGAATTCGGTAGATCACACTACCGAATGTTCACCACGTTCAGGTTGTCTGTCCCTTATGGGATGTGGGAACTAAAATAGAGTAGCTATACGCCTTTTGTAAGAAAATTGACGAGCAAGAATTACAGAGTTTCATAGCGACGTTACCTAAAGGATTAAAACAAAATACATTTTTAATTGTGTTTAATTTTGAATTTTAAGACCCAATTGTTTACAGATAGTTTATTCTTCTTAAAATTTCATACAACGTTTCGAACCCTACATCTTTGGATTCTTCTTCAAGTACATATTTATTTACGAGTTTCCGTCTTCCATCACTTTAGTCAAAAGTATCAAACGGATATGTTGGATTGGATTCATCCAACATTTATCACGCAGTCCATTGTATTTATTGTTGAGTGGCTATAACGGTTGTCTCCTCGCAGAAAACCATGTAAAGTGTATTTATAACTTCAAATCTGGATTGTTTGCAAGATAATATCGGGCAAATGTGTTTTCATTTATTCCTCTATTCTCTGTAATATATAGAGGACGCTTTGTGTTTACATTCCCAGATAGGCGTGCACTACTCCCCTTTCTGGTTTTGGGGTGGGGAAGGGATTAGAGGAGTCAGGAGAAGTTGACAAATCTCGCAGGAGCCAGATAAGTACCTCGTGCACTCAGTTTGACATGCCTGCCTTACATTGTAAATATGTTTTTTTTTCTACATAATAACTTTTCACGTGTCAATATTGTTCCCGAAATTAAAAACTACGTGTTCTTCAACTTCTTTGAAAAATCGAGAATGATGGAAATCGCTCCTTGCTAGGCACCTACCGTTTATAGCTGCCATGTGGTTGAAAGCTGATTTGGAGTCTCGGATTTTATTGATTTATTAGTGATTCTGTGCGTGTCAACTGCTGATGCCACTAATTATAAGTGTAGAGCTGGTTTATTGCGGGTGGTGGTGGTGGTGGTGATTTTCTCCCGCTGAATGGCGAGATCTGGGGCCAACTTACCTAAGTATCCCCAACCAGGTATCTCCCACCAACGTGACACCACCCCAGCTGGAATAAGCTCTAAGCTCCAGACCGATGTCTGGAGTGTGGTAGTGTAGTGCATGTAAGTTTGTGTAAATAAGGGATGAGGATAGAACAAGGAAGAGGAAGCAAAGATGGCGCGTGATCCGTGGCCCGTTTGTTAAGGTACTGCTCCGGAATGCGCCTGGTGTTGATCGGAGAAACCACGGAAAACTACCGATCGGAGCAGATGGCCGCTACAATTCATCCTCCATGCAGCAACTGAATTCGTCCTAGCTATCTAGCAGGTATTGAAAATTCTGTCACCGTCGCGACTCGAACCTTATGACATTCCAGTCAGAGGCACTGTTGTGACGTCAGTTCATGCTCTGAGACACTTAAGCCGTATGTCAAACCTAGAATAGTCAGCTGTGTCAGATATGATAAGCCGTTTGTCATATGCCGTTCTTGCAAAATCGTAAGCGAATTTACGCACCTTATGATGAGGAAAAAAAGATACATGTTATGACAAAAGAATAGACAGTAAATTAACAGTCAACAATGTTTATTGTACACTTTAAACCATTCCAGAGCTCCAACGCGTACCTATAACAATGCATTTTACAATATAACCTGGAGGTGGACCAATAGTCGAAACCTCTGTTGCCATCAGGAGATTTACCAGTTCGTATCCAACGTCACCAAAGTACATGTAGATATCCAGTAGCGGGCATAGTGGGTATATACAAAAGAACTATGTAAACTATAAACTCCCAGGAGCGCACTCACAAAACAAGTCTGTCTACGCCGCCCCCTGTGACTCCTTAAACACGGAGAACTACGCCACTAGCCACGACTCGCCTCGGGCTCGCGTTCCAATCTCTGCTTCTATTGTCGTGGCGAGTCTTTACCCCGCGCGCTGCGCTGCAAGAAGGAAACCTTTCTTCTCCCCATGTCCAAGATTCGATTTGCATTCTTATTTCCATGTTTCGTCATCCTTATGAATTAGCAAAATAGTGGGCAAACAGTGGTTATTCTGAAATCTCTAGTATCTATGATAAATTATCTATTCTCTTCCAGGGACACCCGCGGAGTTTTAGATTATCCAGTTGGTGAACTTTGTTACGATATCCATTATGAATGAATAGTGTCTTCTGAAGATATATAGCGCATAGAAAAAAGGTTATTCTCGGCGACAATTTCGTGATGCATGTTTATAAAAAACACATTTTTCTTAACTTATAAAATGCTAATGTTAATGTCAACCTGCTTGAATAGGTTGTGCGCATTTCACAGTACTTCCAAATGTGTACAATACCACCAAAAAGGAACATCCACATGTTTGAAATTCCAGTGCTTTGTGTACAGTGAAACAGTGAACATCTTACGCGCGCACACCATTGCGAAACGTAACATTCAAGCTCGGAACGTCTCCTTGTGGATACACATAGCTCCAACCTCACGTCAGTCGGAACTTTCCACAGGGAGGGAAAAAGAAATTTACCAGGAACCATTAGCAGCTACACACACGCCGCCGCGACCTATTGAATTGCTATCGATGTGTATATTTCCCCAGCACCACCACCGCCCTATTGCGGCGATTTCTCGCGTGATTCAAAGGTGACTTGCGATGGCGAGTTTCTTCGACTCTTCGCCCCCAAAGCACTTCCCTCAAAGAGCAAAACATTTCAGCACCGCAGACGAAGCGTTCTCGCCTTGAGTGCTTCTGGGAACCCCCTCCCCTCCACCCCAGCCACGACGCGGGGCAGAAAAAAGGTGACGGAGGCGGCGCTGGGGGGAGGGGGACTGGGAGAAAGGGGCGGGCTCCGGTGAGTCTTCTGGCTGATTTCTCCCCGCAGCCCCCACAGAGGGACGTGGTGCGCGAAAAACGGGGCGATATTTTTCTGTCTGCTACTCTTTCTCGTCCACGTTCTGCGTACTCTTCGCCTTCTTGTTGATTTCCACATGGATTTCTCTTCCCTTTTCATTTCCAACTTCTATTTTTGTCACTTTTATTCAGCGACTCTGATCGCGAGGCCTTGGGTTTGAGTCCCGGCGCTTGCGAATTTTTGACACTAGCTATAAAACTAGTTCGAATTCAGCCGCTGTCTCGAGGAGAATTCTAGCGGCCGGCTGGTGTGGTCGGTATTTACCTTTCCGATCAGAACAAGGCAAATCCAGGAGTAAAAACCCAGAGGGACATAGTGCCCGAAAAACTGAGATATATTTTTTTCTGTTTTCTGCTCTTTCTCAACCCCATTCTCCATTTTCGTTTTCCTTTCTCTTCGTCTCCTAATCATCCTCCACTTTTATTTTTTCTCCCTTTTAATTTCCAACTTCCTCTGTGTTTTTCATTTTTATTCAGCGACTCTAATCGGGAGGACCTAGGGTTCGAAGCCCGACGCTAGCGGTTTTCCGACACTAGCGATAGAGTTATGTCCAATTCAGCCATTAACCAGAGAATCCTAGCGGTCAGCTAGTATAATCGCTAATTTTCCTTTCCGCTCTATACCAGGCAAATGACGGAGCAGGACCCTAAGAAATGGAGCGAGAGCTATCTTTCCTTCCTCTTTCTGGTTCTGTCTTCGACTTTTACTTACACTTATACTTACATGCACTACTCTATCACATAGGTCGGGCCGGTGCCCCACCTGGAGCGTGAAACTTCTGTTAAATTTGGTTGTTAAATTAAAAATTGCTGTTATAAAATCTTCTTCGCGTTTCATCTCGCTTAACTCGGTAACGGTGCGTCCTCAACCTGGGCTCCAAGAGCCTCGAATTGTTTTATAGGCCGCTATCTACAAAACGAGCACCTTCTAAAACGCATGTAGAGACTAAGCTCTTCTGAAGCTCATTGGAAGCACGGACGGTTAATTACGTATGGAATATCGAGAACTTAAAAAATGCAGTAGTTTGTATATTCAAAACGCTAAACATTTTCGTTTAGAACATTTGAGCACCCGAACCAAATTTCTTAATTTTTGCTTTAAATGAAAGGTAGTGTGTCTTAGATGTGTTGTAACTTTATTTAATTTACCCGTTTTACAATACAAGCACTAAATTTTAATATCTTAATCTTCTGCCCCCTACGTCACATACAGTTTTTACTGTTGTTTTTTTTACTGAATAAATCTAAATCTAAATCTTAAAGTTAATGAAATGGAGGCTTAACTGCGAACATTTGTTCATTTCTACGATTTTAAGACCTGCTACATCTCATGCAGTTCATTGTCCTTGTCGGTCTTTTGCGAGTTACAATAGATCTAAAGACAGCAACCAACGTTTTATAGAGGTTTTTTTGTTTAATAATTAATGATATAATTAGTTTTTCAAAACTAAAAATGTTAGTGTTGTGAATAAAAATGCAATGTCTGGCAATCGTCCGACATGTTCTTTAGAAAAACGAATGTGCAGTGATCATACGTATATGTGATTTATTACGTTTTTAAGTTACAGTGGATAGCAGAATATTCTGTTCTAATCCACAATATACTACGTTTACAGGTCTGTGTAAATATAAAAGGTCTCAATTATATTTTCAAAAACATATTTATGAAATTGTATTCACAATGAGTAGTGATTATAGTTCCCAATGAGATAGAAATAACTAAGTAGTAATATTCTACCTCGTTCATAGTTCTAAAATTTGTAAAACCTTTGAATTCACTAGTCTGGAAATAAACTACTAAATGACAGACTAAATAACAATTTGAGGTTTTCGGTTTTCCATATTGGGTGTAGATGCTGTTACTGAGAAACTGAGACGATTTTAAATGAAAGCTACAACTTGTATTTTTTCTTCGACCGGAAATCGAGAGGGATTATAATATGCTACCCACGAGCCACCTTAAGATTATTAATTGAGATTATAATAATCACAATAGCAATTATGTTAATATTACTTGCAAATGTGCCGTGCGATAAAAACGTAACGAAGGAGGATGATAAACGCAAAACAAGTTTGGAAATCGAGATCAGCCGAATGTGGGGCGTCATAGCAAAGGTCGTCCTGATAGTTATCGGAGCTCTGGGATTTGTGCCGCAAAACTTCTGAAAACGCTTGACGAAACTTCCCGGTCATTAAAAGGACTGTAAAGTACAAGACGTTGCTTTATTTGGAACAGCCCACATTTTGCGCAAAGTATTGCAGAGGCACCGACGGTTTCTAGATATTCTCCTTTGGACGTTGGTTGCAACCGGGAGTAGATTTTATATTCAGCCGACTCATAACATCTTAATCGTGATGTAAAGGAATAATAATAACAACAATAACAATAACAATTATTTCAGATTTAGATACACTCAGCAATCCGCGCTGCGATTCTACACGAAAGTCTTCTCATGCGTACACCACGGCCCCGAACTGCGCCTCGAGAGCCAAGCACAGGACGGCGGAGTTAGTTTCTCCGTGGCGCAGGCGAGGCGCGCGTGGGCCTCCCTGATGGAAACTCCTTGCCTCTGTCGCGCAGGGGACTCGGGGCGGCGGCGCCGCTCCCGGGAGACAACAGCCCCGCCCTTTGAGGAGCGCGCCGCTGCGAACGCCTGGAGATTGACTCTGGGAATACGAGCAGGGCTCCCGGCCGGCGCCGGCACGTAGGCTACGCATATGTGCGGTTTTAGTTCATCGATAGACTATTTCGTGCTTTCGGGCGCGTCAACTGGTATGGTCATTGCTCCCATATGTGTAGTGCGCGTCAACTGCTATGGTCATTAATACCGTAAGTGTAGTGCACGAGTTTTACCAGGCGCCGGCTCGTAGCTTACGCACATATGAGGTTTCCGTTGATTGATTATTTTGCTGTTTCGGGCGATTCTACTGCTCTAGTTATTTGTTCCATAAGTGTAGTGCAGGTTTTTTAACCTGCACGGGCACGTAGGCTACGGACGTATGCTGTTGCGGTTGATAATTTCGTGTTTTCGGGCACCTCAACTGCAATGGTTATTAGGCCCGTTAGTGTAGTGCATGTGTTTCACCCGTCCCCGGTACGTAGGCTACGCATGTTTGCGGTTTCAGTTCATCGATAGACTATTTCGTGTTTTCGGGCGCGTCAACTGCTATGGTCTTTAGAACCGTTAGTGTAGTGCATGTGTTTTACCCGGCGTGGCACAAAGGCTACGCACATATGTTGTTTCGTTTGATTCATTATTTTGTGGTTTCAGGTGCGCCAACTGCTCTAGTTATTAGTCCCGTAAGTGTAGTGCTTTTTAAGTTTGCACTGGCACGTAGGCTACCTACGTTTGCTGTTTCAGTTCATCGATATACTAGTTCGTTTTCGGGAGAGTCAACTGCTATGGTCATTAGTTTCGAAAGTGTAGTGCACGCGTTTTACCCGGCGCCGACACGTAGGCTACGCACATATGCGGTTTAGGTTGGTTGATTAATTTCATGTTTCTGGTCACCTCAACTGCTCTAGTTATTAGTCCCGTAAGTGCAGTGCAGTTTTTTTACCCTGCGCCGGCACGTGGGCTATGCACGTCTGCGGTTTCAGTTCACTGATACACTATTTCGTATTTTCAGGCATGTCAACTGGAATTGTCATTAGTCTCTTAAGGGGAGTGCACGTCTTTTACCCGGCGCCAGCACGTCTGCATATTCAGTTGATTGTATATTTCGTGGTTTGGGGCGCGTCAATGGACATCAGTCCCGTAAGTGTAGTGCACTTTTTATCCAGTGCCGACACATAGGCTACATATATATGTGGTTTTAGTTGATTGATTGAAGATTGTGTGTGCTATCGACATTAGTCACGTACGTGTTGTGCACATTCTGTATCCGGTGCCGGCTCCGGTGCCGGCGCGACAACATACATGGTCATTAATCACGTACGTGTAGTGCATGTTTTTTCACGGGAGGCGGTATAGTTCCCATGCTGAATGGTGGGATCCCGCGCAGACACACACGTCAGCCTGCAGGGGTTTCCCCTACCAGGTATCTCCCACCAGTAGGGCAATGATACTGCGTTGAATGTTTCCAGCTGTACGAAGAAAAACACTCGGACAAAACATTGAAATTTTTACACGATTCATTTCCGTTGATTCACACACAATGTGAGGGAAATCAAAAAAGAAAAGAGCTGTTACATTTTTTTTATTCGTTGAACATAATACCCGGAAACTCCATGAAACTGTGGCCAACCTTCGAAATCGCACAAGGGGCGCATTTGTTAATTACGAGTCGTAATATTCGAGAGGAAAATACTTCCTTACAAGTGTTCCTTGTCTGTTGCAACGGTTATAAGTTGCACTCGTAGACATGAATTGTGGATTGTGAAGGGAATGAGAAAATGCTAATTGGCAAGCACGAACTGCGTGGCAGTGACAAGCATAGCAAACACACATTCTAAGTGGAACAAAAACCAACATCAAACCCAAGCAAGGTAGTACTTTATGAATTTGGACTTTACTGATCATGACTTCCCAGCTAGAACGTTATCTTTCCATTTTAATTTTAGTTCTTCGTATACTACTTATACATAGTGTAGAGTACGTAATGATGCAAAGAGAGAAAATTGTTGAAGTCCCTGATAACGAAAAATGAAATATATTTTTCGAAATCTCCATGCATCTCTCACAACACTAGTGACTCCACAGAATTTTCTTGCTAGTTGATATTCCCACCTACCCCCATTCATTGACATAGAAATTTTACAGTAGGCAATATTTGTGCTTCTTTGTTGGATATTTTAAACCCTTTTATTTTAACATTGTCCTTCGTATTGTAGGTTTTGAGTTATTTAACTGATAAAGTGGTATGACAGTAGTAGGTGCGATTTGTTTTACTTTGCGTTGGGCATTTTGAATCTTTTTATTTTAACTTTGAAAGTAATGCGGGATTTGAGTTAGCCAACATAAAAGTATTAAGGTATCCAAAGTCTTACCAACGAGAAAAATATTTGCCGATATCGACTTGGAAAAATTATATTCTCGACGGAGCCGTCAACCGTCTTGATTTTGCGATGCGGTCAGGAGCAGGACAGTAAGCGACTAGACATTCGTCCTACTTCACTTTGGATATTTTGAATTCTTCTATTTTAACGTTCTCTCAAGTAATGATAGTTTTGAATTATACATCTCATACGTATTTAAGCTATACAAAGTCTTACCAACGAGATAATTATTGCCGATAACAACTTCGATAAATTCCACTTCGCAGTCGTCAACCTGTTTTAATTTGTGACCCGGGCAGCAACATGTACGAAACGAATATTCAATACCTTCGTTCTCGTTCATGTTCATATTTTTGAATCCTTTTATTTAATATTCCCTTGAGTAACATGTGATTTGCGTTATTCATCTCGTAAGAATTTAAGCTATTCCAATGATATAACTATTTTCCGAGATCTACGTCGAAAAAATTCCGTTCTTGACGGACCTGTCTTCATGTTTGATTTTGTGACGCAGGCAGGAATAGGTAGGAAACGACAGTAGTTGAGTTTCAAGATACATTGCGTGGATATTTTTATTTTTTATTTTAACCTTGCTATTGCTAAATGCGAGTTTAAAATTATCCAACTTAAAACAGTTTAGGCTCTCCACGAACGTACCAACGAGATAACTGTTTGCCGATAAAAGCTTGAAAAAATCCATTCTCGACGCAGCTGACAACCCGCTTGATTTTGTGCAGCAACGAATACTTAACGACGCTGGCAACATTCGTGAAAATTTTACATTGGACCGTTTGAATTCATTCTCTTAAGTAATGCATGTTTAGAATTGTTCAACTTAAACCTGTTTGAGCTATCCAAGAACCTACCAACGCATTAACCATTTGCCGATAACCACTTTGTACAATTGCATTTTCGACGTAGCTGACAACACGCTTGATTTTGCGCAGAAACAATTACTTAACGACGCAGGCGACATTCGTAGTTCTAATGTAATGCATGTTTAAAATAATTCAACTTAAACCAGTTTAAGCAATCCGAGAACCTACCAACGAGATAACTATTTGGAAAAATCCCATTTACGGCACAGCTGTCAACCCGCTTGCGCAGCAACAATTACTCAATGACGCAGACGACATTCGTAATGCTTTACTTTGGACATTTCAAATTCTTTCTCATAAGTAATGCATGTTTAAAATTATTCAACTTAAACCAGTTTAAGGTATCCAAGAACCTACCAACGAGATAACCACTTGGAAAAATCCCATTCTCGTCGCAGCTGTCAACCCGCTTGATTTTGCGCAGCAACAATTACTCAAGGACGCAGGCGACATTTGTGATGTTTTACTTTCAAATTCTTTCTCATAAGTAATGCAAGTTTAAAATTATTCAACTTAAACCAGTTTAAGCTATCCAAGAACCCTACCAACGAGATAACCGCTTGGAAAAATCCCATTCTCGGCGCAGCTGCCAACCCGCTTGATTTGGCGACGCGTGGGGCGCGCGCAGGTACGAAGAAACGAGGGCGCGCGCGGAGACGCGACCGTCGACGGAGGCAAGTATCGGATGCCGTGGGTGGCGGAGGCGCCGCGGGTACTAAGAAGGGACAGTTTGAGCGCGCGCGGATGATGAGGTAACCGAGGCGACGGCGGGGCGGCGCCGGGGCGGGGCGTGGTTACGATCGCGCGTTACTGCGAGTATCAGCGCCGGGGGCCGTAACTCCGCGTATGGCCGCGCTATTCGCCCCGCCCCCGCGGCGCGCGCGCGCTCGCTCGCTGATATTAGCCGCGCCGTATGGCCTCTTCGCGCAGGCACTAGCCGGGCGTGTTACGCCCACGCCCGCCGCGCTCCGCCGCT
>BOPP01000114.1:992447-1005296 GCA_017312745.1 Gryllus bimaculatus
TTGATGGTTTGTTGGTAGTTGGGTATTAGTAGTAGTAGTAGTATTGATGGTTTGTTGGTAGTTGGGTAGTAGTAATAGTGATTGGAGATGTGGTAGTTGTGGTTCGGATTCTGGTGATGATGGTGACGATTGTATTGAGGGAAACTGATAGGGTAGTTCGAGGCAGAAATATTTCAGGTGGTTGTAAGGACTAGAGAATATTGTGGCACTGACATGTGTAGTTGTGATGGTTGTGCTGGTGTTTTTAATTGTGGATGATATTGATGCCTATGATTATTGTGGTGTCTGTGATTATTGTAATCACGGTTGTTCATCTTGTGATGGTGACTTATGATGCTGGTATATTCTGATGAGTGTTTCTGGGTTCATGAAGATTGTAGTGCCAATGATAATAGTTGTAGTAGTGGTACGTGTGAATTATCTAGCGGTGGGTGGTTGGCGTGGTGGCTATAAAGATTGTTATTTCGGTATCTATGGTTGTTACGCTTACTTATTCGTTTAATAATGTTGGTACTGAATGTGCTGATAATAATACAATTAATTATATTCTTCGTCTAGCAACATATAATGAGATCTCGTGATGGATGCTGGGCTGGTTATAGTCGTGTACTATTGATATGGAGGTTGAAGTGCAAAATAACGCATTCACACATAGCATATTTTAATATTTGTGGAAGAAAGGCAGTCGATCGTTTCCAAATTTATGAATTAGTGAAATATTTGCGTGGCGTTAATATTCTGGTGCGCTCAAAATTTTTTGTGCAAAAAGTAGAATAAAAAATAAAATCTGTCGAAGCAGCGAAGAAAGAAGGTCGCTGGAAAAGCCAAGTGGCCTTTCGAGGGAGGAATTCCCACTCTCGGCGAATTTCTCTTGCTTCTGTCGTCGTGATGGAATTTTCGCGAGTGAAATAGCTCCAGAAAAAATTCGTCTTGAATAAACTTAAGAAACGTTGTACTTTGAGGTTACTATTCCAGTAAATCTCCAATAAAATTAATGAAAATTAAATAAGGAATTCATTTACGTAATGGTGTTTCTTTTCTATGATGCGTTCATCTCAGACATATTACAAATTCTTTCATTCGTGGTATTTTAGAATAATCAGAAACACCCACATCGTATTAAGAATATTTTCTCATTTCTCTCAACATTAGTCATTCATGAAAAGAAAAAGAAACGTGGAAATGTTTAATATAAAGACTAGAGGAAATCCGTCAAAATTTGACTGTGATTTGGGATAAATGTAAAATACTGTGCTCTTCACAAAGAAAATTCTTAAATAGGAAGAAAAATGTCAAACTCCTTTTATTTAATACTTGTTTTTGCATCTCTGCAGATATTCACTTTTTTATGTGCTGGACAATTCTATTATATGCAGGACAAAATCAATTGATAAATTAACACTTAGACATTTGAATACATGTGGCCCGTGACCTAATCCAATATCAGCACCGAGTAATACAGAAGGCAAAGTATAATTATATTGACGGATATTATTTCTGAAAATTTTTTAATGTGTCATCACTCATCATTTCCTATAAACAACTTTACTTTCTTCTGACATATTGCTAAAAGGCAAATTTATTTTTCCATTTAAACAACACAAGTAAACTGGTTTGCATAGTTTCTCTTACATGGGAAGTACAAAGCAGAACAAAACTGACATTTCATTGACAAAGAAACAACAGATAACGGAATTACCACGCTATCACGGCATTTGCCCCGATTTTCTCTTTCCTTACGTCCAATTAATGTCCGTTTGCTTGGGGCGCATGGGCAATGTGATGGAATGCGATATAACCTCTGAACAATTTCTCTATTGCAGAAAAACTGAACAAAACCACTCTTCGAATGTTCTCTATAAAATCCAGTCAACGCCAAAATATTTGTGTAATACTCTGAAAAATCCAGTCAACAACAAAACATTCTAGAATTATAAAAAAATCACAATAATTGAAACAACCGGCGTAATCTTACTTCTATCGATATAATCATTTCTATCGATATTGAAACAACCTTTGGAAGAAGACTACTGATGTGCGTACTATTAAAGAATGATTTATTTAATTAATTTACACCGTAAATGCTGATGAATCAACACAAACAATATCTGAAAACACATCTAATGATAATTTTCTTTCATTAAATGAAAAATAAACACAATCGGTTCGGTAGGAGCTCTAAACGAAGCCATAGCTTAATACCTCTTTTTTAAATGCTTTCTTTATCCTTTCTGATAAAGAGTATCCCCATATTTTTTCCTGTAAGTATCTCCCACAGCGTCCACCACCTCAGCCAAAAGAAACTCTAGAAAACTAGAGCAGCCGCCAGCTAGAACGGCTGAATCGAAAATCTCCCACTATCGGGGCTCGAACCCTTCGAAGTCGCGGTCATAGTCACCGGCTGAGGGGCCTGTGGGCGTCAACTGTTGCCAATGCAGTGCCTCAGTCCGGAACGTCCCTGGTTTGAGTCCGGACGGTGGCAAAATTGTCGACACTAACAAGATAGCAATGTCGAATTCAACTAATTGGTGGAGAATGTTAACGGCTGGCTGCCCTGACCGGTAGTTTTGCATGGTTCTCTGATCAACACCAGGCGAGTGCCTGAGCAGTTCTCTAACAAACGGGTCCCTTTTTGTTGGCCCGATATTTAGAGTTCTGCTCCAGCACAGGATCTTTTCTTCCTCTTCCTTGTTCTACAGGTTTCTTACATACACACTTTCATGCTCTACACTACCGCACATGTCGGGACACGTCGGGAGATTAGAGCCTTTCCTGGTTGGAGCGGTGACCCATTGGTGAGGATACCAGGTTGAGGAACTCCCGGCAAGCCAACGTGTAGATCGGCGTCGGATCTCGCCATCAGGGAAAGTGAACACCGTCACAAATCGAGGTAAAAAAACATGCATTACACTTACGGGACTAAAGACATAGACGTCGCTACCGGTTCGAATTCAGTCGCTATCTGGAGGATAATTCTTGCGAGTGGCTGTTCTAATCTAGTCTTCCGTGGTCTCTCCTACCAGGTGCAGTACCCCTCCAACTTCTCCCGGCTGGGGCTGTGCCTCTCTGAGGGGAGGTACCTGTTAGGGGAAAACCCCGCAAGTATATATATATATATATATATATATATATATATATATATATATATATATATATATACATATACACAGAGAGAGAGATAAGCGCCTGATCTCACCCTTCAACTGGGGAGGATCACAGCCACATCACGTGATAAAAATATGCACTTGTGCACTTGTGGGAGTAATTATTACAGCAGTTGACGCTCCCAGAAAAACGAAATAATTATTCAACTAGGTCAGAGCCACTGGAGAAAGAATGGTATTCGTGCCTCAGAGCCAGCCAAGCAGGGAGAAGGGCAAAGAGTAATGTGAACGAAAAGAGAGGAAGAGGAGAGGGGAACAGTGAGAGAGAAGAAGAGGCGAGGTGAACAGTGAAAGAGATGAGTAGCAGAGGTGAACGGTGAGAAGACCAGGAGAGGTGAACGATTAAAGAGAAGAATAGTCCAGGTGAACAGTGAAAGAGATGAGTAGCAGAGGCGAACTATAAGGAAAGAAGAGAGGTGAACCGTGAAAGAGATGAATAGTAGAGGTGAACGATAAGGGATGAAGAGGAGCGGTGAACATTGAAGGAGATGAGTAGCAGAGGTGAACGGTGAGAGAAAAGAAGAGGTGTGATGATCAGTGAGATATGCGAATAGCAGAGGTGAACGGTGAGTGAGGAAGAGGAGAGGTGAGCCGCGAAAGAGAAGAGGCGAGATGAGCAGAGAAAAAGATGAACGGTGAGACAGGAAGAGGAGAGGTGCACCATGTGAGAGAGGACGCGCACAGACGCGGCGTGTGCCCGCAGCAGCCGTTGGCGTGCCCCAGCCGTGGACCTCTCTCAGCAGGGGATTGTTTGCGCTAACAAGGGCTGACAGGTAGTGTCGGCCGCCGCCCCTTCCCCCTCCCCTCCCCCTTCCCCTCACACGCATCGCGCGGCCTCCTTCCACACCGCCGACCCCGTCCCCGGCAGCCAGCCCGCGAATATTCGATACTCTTTTTCCCTCCGGGGCGTCTGGCCCGGAGGCGCTGTGGACTTTTACGGGCGGCCGCGCTCTTTCTGCACGCGCGCCGCTTTGTGGGATGGGACACGCCCGCGAGGGGGGAGGGGGCGGTTTGCGACCTCCCGGCTTCGGTGGGTACCTACTCGGCGCAGCAGCGTCCGAGGACGAGGAGTCGAAATCTGCGAGCTCGAGGTTGCGTCTCGTTCAAATCGCCTGTTTCGTCGCTCAAAAAATCTCCGCTAGTGGGGGAAAGGAGCGTAGCGAAATTTGCGTGGTCAGACGGAAGAGCATTCCTCATGGCCTGAGTCTCACCACATAAAATAAGGCATTTGTCAATTTGCTTTCTAATATTCCATTATTAGAATTTTTTTTTTTGCTAGTGAATCGGGCGACTAGGACCACGCATACATGCATCCTGCATTTACCGTGGCTCAGTATCATTATCGCGGTGGCAGGTGCATGTAACTTTTTAATTGGGGACCAGTATTTCGCTGAGTCCGATTTATATTCCCCAGGGTTGTTAGCCCTTGGGGTATGGAAGATGAAATGATGATGGTAATGAGGGGTGAAAGGACGACACACTCATACAGACATACACAAATACACCCATGCCCGAGGCGGGACTCGAACCCACGATCTTCTAGTCCGAAACCACTACGGCACTACTGCCTTAGCGATCTCGGCCATTAGAATCATCTGATCGGCTATTAGAATTTTAATTATTCAATTAATATTAATTCAATTTAATTCTCTGTCTGACGCTGGCGGTACTTCATGTGCTCACGTCTGTAAACATAGCCCTTTCAAAGAAGGTCGTGACCATAGCTGCGCGGGAACGCCGCACTGCCGTTCGAAAAGTTCTGTCCCCGGGTGCAAAGTGAATGGGCGAACTTCTGCTGTGTGTGCGTAAATCACATAAAACATATTCAATGAAGTGTACCATTAGAGTTCTTCCGCGAGAGCAAAATGCCAGATAGGTGCGTTGTGGCCAGGGTATGTAAATTGCGAACCAGTCGGAAAACGAGAGTTTAACTCGTGTGTAAATTGCGGACCGGCCCAGAGAAGGGCAAACGTAAATTATTTCATCCCTTTTGAGGTAAAAATGGAAGGTCACACTTTATTTTCGAAGAAAAGTTTCATAGACATTAGTTTTAAAACAAAATTTTCCCTCCCTCATTTTCCAGACTTAAGACTGGCATATTTCGTTCGAAATATGCTTTGGTTAAAGTTGGTTTTCATTCACTAGATTCGTTGATGGAATGAATTGTGATTTTCTTTCCATTTTATTCATTCATCCATTAATTCCTCCATTTTCTCAGCTAATATTAAACTACGATGAACTTGAAATTTGGACACTCTTCTAGTCCGTTCTTTGTCATTCGTCGTATAGGAGCGAGTATGGGAGATGTTCAACGCTGCGGCAGCGGTGACGTCGGCCCCCCCAACGCGCTTACCTGCTCAATCAATCCTTTTCCCTACGTGGGCTGGTTTGGTCCGCAATTTACATGTACAATTTGAAAGTAAGTGCCGCAAGGAAAGATCAAGGGAATATGTGGTCCGCAATTTACACGTAGAATTAGAAAGTAAGTGCCGCAAAGAATGATCAAGGGATTATTTGGTCCGCAATTTACATGTAGAATTAGAAAGTAGGTGCCGCAAGGAAAGATCAAGGGAATATGTGGTCCGCAGTTTACATGTAGAATTAGAAAGTATGTGCCGCAAAGAATGATCAAGGGATTATTTGGTCCGCAATTTACGGCCATCGAAAGCTGCGGTTTCGAGTTTGCATCTCTGTTTGGCACGTGCGATTCCCACGTCTCTAAATGTTTGGGGTAAGCAATTCCTTATAGACTGCCGGTTCTAAGAGTTAGGAAACTTGGGTTGGGCCTCCACGAACCGCACCAACCTCAACCCAGCGTGCGGACGGTCAGGCCGTGCGTAGGATTTCGAATGGGGGGCCGCATCGGGCGAAACGAGCCTGTTAATTAATACCCTGTTGAATATGAGTCCCAAATGTTCGAATTACACCTACACGTCGACTTGCAAGGTATTTCCTTTCGCTAGGTATTGCCCAAATGGGACACTACCCCAGCCTAGGTACATTCTAAACTCTCGACGGGTCTCCTGACATGGGTGGATGAGTTCTTCCAAAGCATGAGAGTGTGTAAGGTTTTTCTCCAATCAGCGAGGCACAGCCCCAGCCGGGACGAGCTCTAAGCTCCCGACCGTTTTCCCGGCATGTGTGGTAGTGTATCGCATGTAAGTGTGAGAATCTGTAAGTAAGTTAAGAGGATACGACCAGGAAGATGAAGGAAAGATCGCGCGTGGTTGGTGACTCGTTTGTTATGGTACTACTCTGGTATTCTCCTGGCGTTGATCGAAAAAAAAACAACAGAAAATTACCGATCAATTCAGCCAGTCTCTAGAATTCTCTTTCAGAAAATAGCTCAATTCAGCCTGGATATCTAGTTCGAGTCGGAACTCGAAACCTAGGGCGTCAGGCCCAGCGTCCTTGCAGAGACAACAGCAATGCCAGCTCAGAGATAATCTCAATCTGAAGTAACAATGGAGAAACGTCCACAAAATCTGATATCTACGAATTTGGTATTCGTACAAACCTGTTTCGATGCCGGAAGGTTTCGCAGCCGTGTTAGGGTCCGCGGAGGTGAAAGCTGCAAATTTTAATTCCCAGTAAAAGTGTATTTTTACCATTTACTGGTGACGACCACATTGGTTGGTTTCTCTCACCGCCATTGCCTCCAATTCCATCTGAGCCATAATCCTATTCACAATCATTCATCGCTCAGCCATCAATCACTCTCTCGAGATCACCCTTGCCAACCTTCAAATAGTGAAAGGCAAAAATCGACCAGCAGTTGCCCAAGAAACAGAGGACCCGAAGCTAAAAGTAAAATTCAGAAAAACATGTAGTAAAACGACAAAATATACAATTTGGTACGAAATAAAAATTATAAGATGTGTAACAAATATGTAAAAAGAGATATAATAGTTAATACCAAAATACGCTAATTTGTAGGAAATTTACAGACACAATGTGATATTACATAATGAACGTAACGTGGAGATACTTTATTAAGTCAATTTTAAACATAAATATTGTTTGACCTACTGCATTAAATTGTTTCTAAAAGCACATTCATCTTTGGGAGCAATGACCGAGAAACAATCATTGTAATTTTAGCAATCATCGAAATCATTGTAATTTTAAATTTATTCATTTGTGATACACGCCAGCAACAACCAATATCTCTCAAAATTATATTATTAAAGATCACGAAACACTACATAAAAATACGGAACTTTCAATAAATTACTATTTGTATCCTCGTCATTTTGCACTCCTATTCGAATCCAATTCGATCCTCGTCTATCTGAGCCAGACCTTCGAATTCCCCACCCAGCATCTAGCTCCGCTTGACGTCCAAAAAGCTCTTTCCAGCTCGGTGGCGGTCCGGTTTGCACCGAGTTCCCAAAGGGTTAAGCCAGCACCCATCAATATCTCTCAAAATTATTATTAAAGATCACGAAACCCTACATAAAAATACAGAACTTTCAATAAATTAGTATTTGAATCCTCGTCATTTTGCACTCCTATTCGAATCCAATTCGATCCTCGTCTACCTGAGCCAGACCTTCGAATTCCCCACCCAGCATCCATCTCCGCTTGACGTCCAAAATGCTCTTTCCAGTTCGGTGGCTGTCCGGTTTGCACCGAGTTCCCAAAGGGTTAAGCCAGCACCCACCAATATCTCTCAAAATTATTATTAAAGATCACGAAATCCAACATACAAATACAGAACTTACAATAAAGTAGTATTTGAACCCTCGTCATTTCGCACTCCTATTCGAATCCAATTCGATCCTCATCTACCTGAGCCAGACCTTCGAATTTCCCACTCAGCATCCAGCTCCGCTTGACGTCCAAAATGCTCTTTCCAGCTCGGTGGCGTTCCGGTTTCCACCGAGTTCCCAAAGGGTTACGGCAAAACCTGCGCCGGGCCTTCGCGACCGGTTCTCGTGAATGAGAGTCGCTTCGTTGCCTCCCCCCTCGGGCCGAATTCTTCCGGGGTGCCGCTCAATGGAACCAGTCGCGGCCTACGCTTCGCTCGTTCCGGTTCTGATCTCGGGTGGCCCGAGAGACCCTTCTGCTCGCCGTGGGATGCTGGGACGAAACAGTGCACTGGTTTCTAACATGGGATCAACGATGTTCAGATGGGTGAGCTCCGGAAATCATGTTTTGTAAGTTGCCAATTATTATGATTTTTGACCGGTGACTTGCTACCTCTTCTCTCTTTTCATTTTTACCTTATTCTCATTATTGTTTTCTCCCCCTGTCTTATTTACGTCTTATACATTTCTCCTCCTTTTGTCCAAATCACCCTTTCCTTTTACTTTTTCAGCCCCTTCATTATTCTCAAACTTCATTTTCCTTCTTATAACCTGCTCCTTGTTTTACATCCTATTATTTTTCTTCTTCGTTTTCCCTCTGTTTCACACATTTTCTATTATATTTTATATTTATGTCAATTTCTATTTTTTTTTATTTTCTCTGAGCCTGAATTCTTCGTCCTGATTGGGGGTTTCTTGGTTTACTTAATAATTGCTTAAAGCAAATAACATGATAGTTCCTTGCTTTACATCCCCAAACGTAGATGATCAGTTATCAGGTTTTGAATATTTTATTCAATTTAAAATAATATAAAAAAATAAATGTACTTCTCATTTGGGTGTTTAACATAGATAAAAGCTGACGTTACGTTCAAATCGTGTTTGTGGCTGCTCCAATGACACGGATACAAAAAATTATACCAAAATTTAGATGGAGAAAAGGATACACTCCTCCCGACAGATACAGGAAACTGAAGTAAATAGTAATAAAACCGCCCTAAAAGAGGTAATTTTTAAAATGAGTTTTAGAAAAATACCTCTTTGTGCTATCTGTAGATCACATGTTACACACATTCTGATATCAACAACATGTGGAGCAATTCATAAATGATACATAATATTTTCATTACTATTTTCCAAAAAGGATTGGTGTTCTAGAATTTTTCTTTCTTTAAAATAAACAAAGAACATATTTAATGAGATCAAACACATTCCGGATACAGATTTGCGAGTCTTGTGTTTAACCAAATCTCACAGACATTCATTGTTCCGTATCTCGTACTGAATTTAATATCTTTCACATTCGCAGAACTGTAAAAAGGGGTTAAACACAACTGTGCACAGTACAGGCTTAGACGGTGAGATTCAGTATACGAGCAACCCCGTACCCGAATCCAGAAGGAAATCCCAGGAGTTGAATTTCGTTCGTGGCAGTGGCAATCGCATGAATATGACCACAGACGCTAGTTGTCAACGTAATACGTTACATCACAGGTAACTGTCACATATTCCCAACGTTTATAGTTCCTTTTATGTTCGTCTGTCCGCAGCTTCAACAAAAATTACCACTGGCTCTGAACCCAACTGAAAAGCGATTATTGTTACTTGTGACGTGTTCTTCAGTGCCCTAATAACGCTTATAATGGCACGAACGAAAGGTCTTATTACGCAGCCTCCATATCGACGTTGGCGCTCCGACATCCTCTTCCCGTCTACCACTCACCTTTCTCTGCACCCAAGAACAGGTCCCCTTCCATAACAACGTCCACGCCCTGATATCCGGTAGCCCGTCCTTTGGCCCTTCACGCGTTCGGCTGTCGCCTCGCGCCTGTCCTTGGCGCCCTAATGAAGGACGCGCCCAGATTTGAAGGCTGCGCGACCCCTAGTTGGGGCCGCTTCCAGAAAGCAACATCCTCGCGAGGAGGGTTATTGGAGGGAATATCCGATTTTTGTGTTCCCCCTCGGGAAGGCCGGTCGGCACAAAGGGGCACGGCGAGGAGAGAGGAGGCAGGTAGAAGGCGTGCCCTGGAATGAGGCAGCAGGTTCAGCAACCCTTTGAGGGCGTGGAACCGGAGATGCTGCTGGTTTCTGAGGTTTCGCAATCAGACGAACGCAGAATGATCGCGGAAACAGTTGCAGCGTAGTTTCTTGTTCCCCATTTAGAAGTGTTTGCAATACTACATTATCATAGAACCTCGACAAGCCGAGACCCGATTACGACAAAACGCTATACCTCGAATCAAGTGAAACGATAACTAGATCAGAATATGACCTATAACTCGAGCCTCAACTTCTCGAACCTCTTTTACTCGAACCTATTCAAACTGGCATTTGTGGCTCAGGGCATCAATTGATGTCACTGCAATGCATAAGTTCGGAAGGTTTTAGGCTTCGAGTACCAACGATGGCAGGAGTTTTGACACTAGCTAGATAGCTTGGTCGAGCTTAGCTGCTCTCTGAGAAACTCTAGAGGCCGGCTGCTCTGGTCTGTAGTTTTCTGTGTTTTTTTCGAATAACAAATTCTATAACTCCTCTTCGCGTACTTTAAAACAAAACATGCATAACACGATTGTTTGCTTTTTTCTAGACGTGTCGTAAACCAGTAAGGGGTTTCTTTTTTGTTCGTTTATTTTATTTGAAACTGAAACATAGAAGCGACGGGTACCGCATGAAACATTTTTCATTGAAACTTATTTCCAGTTACCTCTTTGTGTACTGGGACCGTCTTTCTGCGAGGGTGCGCAACATTCAAAAATTCCTCTCCTGTACGTTTCATTAACCGGCATTTCCTCTCAAATTCCCTTGAAAAACTCACCCTAATTGGCGCGAAATTTTAAACAACGTTTGCCTTGCTAATGTGAAATACATTGTTCAGGTAGATCCAGTCGTTTCTATTTTGATTTGATCTATTTTTCGTCAAAACAATAAAAACAGTTGGTATTTAAAACCTATAGTGGATATGTACCGGGATACTTTTGGTTTTTACCTCTCCAGTTTTGCGATATAATTGAAATGTAAAATTATTTGCGAATGCGAATTTGTACTTTTAATAATTTGTTACTGCAAGCGTTTAACGGAAAGCAGATTTTTTTGAATACCGAACTTCTGTGTTATTCTTTTTCTCAAATTTCGACTTTACAAAAATATTCAAAAATTTGAACTCTTTTACTTTGCCCTCAGGGACTGAGTTACATTAATGTTGGCTCTATGAAAAACACAATTTTGGGGGGACGGAGAATTATTGTTGTCAATCACCTGAAGAGAGAACTATAGTTCAGATGTTTTGTTTTAATTGATTGACAGTCTCCAATAGTTTAATCATTATTCCCGTGAAAGTCAAGGACTGAAGTAGAATTGAATCAGGTATTGATCTGATTATATAATACTGCAACGTGATGCACTAAACTAAAGTTTTTGGTCACTTGAATTAGACAGTATCGACAGGTATTGAATAAACAAGTTAAACAACAATTTTTCAAATTTATAATATTCAAGAGTTTTACAATTAAACTGCATTACCACCTAAAACGTCATTTCAGCTACAAAATTGCTTTGGGGGTTGACTAAACATAGGTATGGGGCCACCATATTCTTGTTTTGCTGAGAGCTAATAATTCACCACAAGGGAACAAAACGGGCCAAATTGATTCTCTCGTGCAGAGGTTGTGTAAGCGTTTTGACTCATTTGACTGGCAGATTTCCATAGCTTAGCATTTATTGCTCACATAGAAGCTAATAATTTAACTTCGGTTGAATCAATAAAAACAATGAAAAATACTGCAACACGAATTAATTTATGTATGTGAAGTAGTTTACTGTTAACTTCCATTACGTTTTCAAATTCAAATCTGTGTTATGTGTGAGAAGAGAAAAGGACACAGGACTCAATAGTTCAACTAGGATTGAATCAATTAAAACATTGAACACGAATTTCTTTAAGTATTTGAAGTAGTTTACCGTTAACGTTTATTACGTTTTCAAATCCAAATCTGCTTTGTGTGTGAGCAGAGGAGTGCTTCTCATCGTATCTGGCGGCAGCATCTTTACTTCGTTAATTCACCCCAAGGAAACAAATCGGACCAAATTTATCATCTCGTGTAGAGTTGTCTAGGCGTTTTAATTCATTTTACTGGCAGCTTTCTTTTGTTCTGCCCTCATTTCTCACGCAGGAGTCAATAATTCAACGAGAATTCAATGAATTAAAACATTGAAAAAAAGCACCAACCCAAATTTCTTTAAGTATTTGAAGTAGTTTACTGTTTACTTTTATTGCGTTTTCAAATCCAAATCTGCTTTGTGTGCGAGCAGAGGAGTGCTCCGCATCGTATCTGGCGGCAGCATCTTCTTTGTTGACTTAGAGCTACTTCGTTAATTCACCCCAAGAAAACAAAAATCGGACCAAATTCATAATTTCTTGTAGAGTTGTCTAGGCGTTTTAATTCATATTTCTGGCAGCTTTCAATTGTTGAGCCTTCATTTTTCACCCAGAAGTCAATAATTCAACGAGAATTCAATGAATTAAAACATTGAAAAAAAGCAGCAACCCAAATTTCTTCAAGTATTTGAATTAGTTTACTGTTAATTTTCATTACGTTTTCAAATCCAAATCTTCTTTGTGTGCGAGCAGAGGAGTGCTTCGCATCGTATCTGGCGGCAGCATCTTCCTGGGCGGCTGAGAGCTACTTGGTTAATTCGCCCCACGCCGGCGAGGCCACGCTGTCAGCCTCCTCTCATGCAGGGGGCGTCTGGGCCCAGCCCGGAGCGTCTGCTCCGGCAGGGAGAAAAAGGAGCGGGGGGAGGTTGACATCCAGGTAGCGCGGGCCACCGCCGCCACAGGGGGCAGACGGAACGGGAGTCGAGTGGGCCTTGGAAGAGGG
>BOPP01000114.1:1013479-1052390 GCA_017312745.1 Gryllus bimaculatus
GACAAAAAGGAAAGGAATTAAGGGCCCAAATTTTTTAAAATTCTTCCCCCGGCCCGCCTCAATTGGGTCCCTCAATTTTTTTCGACTGGACCAGTTTTCAAAAACTTTTAAACCTTTTGCAAGCCCCGCTTGCCGCTTTTTTCTGCTAAGTGAAACGCGACGGGCCCGTTGAAGGGCTCGAAGGCGGCCCTGCCGGGTGGGCTGAAATCGCGTCGCCGACGCACTGGCGGTGGCGGTGGCGGTGGCGGGTGGCGGTGGCGGTGGCGGTGGGGTTGGGCGGCGGTGGCGGTGGCGGTGGGCGTGTGGGCCGGTGGCGGTGCGGTGCGGTGGGCGGGTGGCGGTGGCGGTGGCGGTGCGGTGGGCGGTGGCGGTGGCCGGTTGGCGGTGGCGGTGGCGGTGGCGGTGGCGGTGGCGGCCGGCGGCGGCGGCGGGCGGCGGTGGGCGGGGCGGCGGGGGCGGTGGGTTGGCGGTGGGGTGGCGGTGGCGGTGGCGGTGGGGTGGAGGTGGGGCGGTGGCGGTGGCGGTGCGGGGCGGTGGCGGTGGCGGTGGCGTTGGCCGTGCGGTGGCGGCTGCTTGGAAGTATTGCTCGGCATTCATCAGGAGTTACGGGAAAAGGATGCGTGTTGACGGTTGTTGGGAGGCATTGACGAGCGAAGTAGCACGACTGGAATCAGCTCATGGACAACATTACGCTGTTCTTTCCAGCGACCTGACCGGGAGGCTCAACGAATGGGCAATGAAGTGACCACTCGTTCTGGCAACGCTCGTGCCATCTCACTAATTGCGCTGCGTTTCGATATCTCTTTTGCCGGTTTAAGATTACACTTGGCCAAATATGTTAATTAACTTCTGACTTTTCGACTGGTGAAAAAAATCAACAACAAAAACTACATATTAGATAGCCGGACGCTTAAGGGAGACAGGAAAAGGGTGACACGAGAGGAAAGAAGGAGAAGAGAGCAAAAAAGAAGGGGAGTAAAGAGAAAGAGAGGAGCTGATAAGGAAAGTATTAGTGGAGCTGTCATGGCACATACTTTTGGGTTTCTTTGTCATGCTTTTACAGTATTTGAAAATTTCAAAGACTTCAACTAAATGGAATTCGTCATTTTTAGTTGTTTTATTGAGAAAAAAAAATTCGACATCAATGTTTCAGAAAAATTTGAGCAGTTGAGGCCTTATGTTCAGTGAACCCAAAACTAAATATCAGTTTTAAATTTTAAGGCTTTCGAAGTTTGGCAAATCGATCAGGGAATATCAATTTTGGTTATTACATTACCGCAGAATGTTTTACGGGTTAGATTGATTACGACGGACGAACAGAGAAACGGGTAGAAAAGATCACCACACACACACAAAAACAGACACATGAAGGTTTGCGTAAAGCAAATTTTGAGAATGAGGACCCATAAAAATTGATTCTCTCTATTGCAACCTTTTTAAAAGTAATATACTACCTAATGCGGTGAGATTTATCAATTTTACTAGCATCAGGGATCCAATATGCGCATATTCTAAGAAAAAATCTCCCTTCTTTGCAGGCATCAACCTAACACACTTTCTCTTTTTCTACGCAAGCCCGGTTGTTGGCGTGGAAGTAAAGAAAGGGAAAGAGAGCAATACGAGAAGTAAGGCAGCGCGAGAAGGCGGAAAGCTATCGCAATAAAAACGCAATTACACCGGAGTGTATTTAGGGCGGACCTTCGCGCAATGTGCGTTGAAAGCGTGGCGAACGGCCTGGGGACATCCATCAGCCCTGGGGGCAGCGGTGGTGGTGGTGGTGGTGGTTGGTGGTGTGGTGGTGGTGGTGGTGGTGGCGGGGCGGCGGGTGGCGGTGGTGTGGTGCGGTGGTGGTGGCGGTGGTGGGGCGTGGTTGGTGGTGACGCAGTGGCGACGGGTGGCTGGCGGGAAGCGTGGTGGGGGGCGGCGGGGGGGCGGCGGCGTTGCTGGTAGTGGTGGTGGCGACGCGGCGGGTGTCGGCAGAGGTGTGGTAGTGGTTACGGCGGCCGTGAGGCGGTGGCGGCGGCGGCGGGAGTGGCGGCGACGCTGTGGCTGGCGGCGGCTGGTGGTGGTGGTGGTGGTGAAGGTGGTGACGGCAGTGGGGCGACGCGCGGCGGCGGAAGTCTATTAGTGGTGGGTGGGGCGCAGTGGTGGGGCAGGGGTGTGATTATGGAGGCGTGAGGCGGTGGCGGGAGTGGCGCGGCGACGCGGTATGTGGTGATGGTGACGGCAGTGGGGTTTTCGGAGGTGGTAGGATTGGGACGCGGGTGGGTGGCGGCGGCGCGATGAGTGGCGGCGACAGCAGTGGTGGTGGTGGAAGTGTGGCGCGGCGGTGGTGGAGTGGTGGCGGTGGTGGGTTGTGGTGGCGGCGGCAGCGGTTGCGGCGGGGGTGGTGGTGTTGTGTTGGCGGCGGCAGCGTGGGCGGCGGGGGTGGTGTTGGGTTGTGGGGGCGGCGGCAGGGTGGCGGCGGGGTGTGGTTGTGGTGGCGGCCGGCAGGGGGCGGCGGGGGTGGGTGGTTGTGGTGGCGGCGGTGTTGTGGTGGGTGGGTGGTGGTGGGTTGTGGTGGCGGCGGTGGGTTGTGGTGGTGGTGGTGGTGGTTGTGGTGGCGGCGGTGGTTTGTGGTGGTGGTGGTGGTGGTGGGTGGGGCGGCGGGGCGGTGGTGGTGGTGTGGTGGCGGCGGCGGCGGCGCGGGTGTTGGCGGCGTAGAGGTGGTGACGGGCGGGGGGGCAGGGTAGGGCCGCTTCGAGCCCTTCCACGCCGTCGCGTCCACTAGCAGAAGCGGCAGCGGCTGCAAAGGGTAAAGTTGAACTGGTCAGTCCGAAAATGAGACAATTGAGCGGCCGGGAGAATAAAATGCCTAGCGCCAAAAGGGGGATTTTTAATCCAAGTAAAAGAAGCTGCACGCAAGTGACGGAGCTGGCACAGCTGGTGATCTCTGAGAACGGTTTTAAAAGCAAAGGTAAATGCAGGAAAATGAAGATTGAGTTTACTAAAAAAGTATTACAAATTCCATGATTCAAATTTAATATTTCTTATTGTTTTTGTATCTCTACATAGATAACGGGATGTTGGTCATGTAAATGAATGATTTATTTGCAATCGGGAGGTCCAAGTTCCATCCCCGGGTCGCCCATCCTGACTGGATTTTCGTGCTTTCCCTCGGTCACAAGGCGAATGCTGGGATGGTTCCAAAATGCCACGAACCCCTCCCACTACCCACCTCCGACCATCACTCTAAACCTTTCACCCCTCATCATCACCCTATGATAATAATAATAATAATAATAATAATAATAATAATAATAATAATAATAATAATAATAATAATATCGTATCCCCCACTAAATTATATTCAAGGCTAGCAACCTTGTCTTAGCCAATTGATGCAGCCGAAAGGCTTATTCCCATAATTCCACACGTTGATCTCTCCAGATTACAAATACAACTGGGCCTCGGAGAGAGAAATGTGTTGCGTGGTGAGTAGTGACCCATATGTAAATAACCATAACATTAATAATAATAATAATAATAGTAGTAATAATAACAATAATAGTAATAATAAGAATAACAATAATAATCTTATTAGGGGTTACTAAATTTATACAAACTTAAAGTCGTTTCGTCAGTGCTCGCAAACCCATCGGGAATCAAGTCATTACTTCATACAATTTACTCCTCTAATCCGACGCTATAGTCACTAGGTTGTGGCCGGCAGTTGTGGCCACCAAAATTAGGAGCACTCACACCTGGTCACCATCTGCCCAACCCACTCTCCAAGATATGATTAATGAACTTCAGAGGAAGAGTCCGGTTACATTGTTCTCTTCAGGACTTGTTGGGCTTCAATGCAAGATGAATGAAAAATGAAGTGTAGAAATGAAATGGACAGCTAAATGAATGACTACTCTGCCATACGCGTCTGTGAATAATGAAATTAATTGATATTTTAAAAGAGAATAATGATTACAGAATTATGGTCAACACGCTCCAGTGATCAGACTGCTAGATCTTACTCATCTATGAACTTTTTTTTCGAAGCTGGGGTAATCCGAGAAAAATTATAGTAGACAAAAACAAGATCATCGTATATATTTTTTCGAGGTTCATTCATTTTCCGGCCGTCGTTAATCAGTGAACAATTAACAAACATCATTCATTAATTTGCTCTTTACTCTTTCGTTAAACCACTCGTGTATGCAATAATTCTTCCAACGTATGGTGATACTACATTGAACATCTGAGGGGACGTGCCTCGGTGGTAGACGAAGGTTATGGAGTCGGTACAGCCTCTCAATCAAACTTTTACGGGATTAGGTAGCTCCGGGCATCAAGTGATGTCACCACAGTGCCTTTCCTAGGGTTCTAGATACGACAGTGCACGATTTTCGACTGTAACTTCATAGCTACATCGAATACAATCGCAGGCTGGAGGAATATTCTAACGGCTGGCTGGTTTGATCGGTAGTTTTTCGTGGTTTCTCCGATCATCAAGTGAATGCCGAAGCAGTACTCGATCAAACGGACCATAGACCGCGCGCGATCTTTCATTCCTCTTTCCTGTCCTATCCTCACCCCTTACTTACATGTACAGTTCGGGAGCTTAGAGCTTGTCCCGGGGCTCTTCTGGTGGAAAACCCTGCTCGCCGACGGGTAGGTTGCTTCCGAATCTCGCCATCCAGCGGGAAAAGATCACCTCCACCTCCCGTGATAAAACATGCACTACACTTACGGAACTAATAACCTTAGCAGTTGACGCGCCCGGGATAAATCAATCAATCAAACTTCAAGCGCGTGTGCAACGGGATTTTTTCTTTCTAAGCTGTTCGAAGTCGGAGAGTTGGTAGAAAGTCCTTTCAGTCCCCACAAGTCTAGTCTCGTCCTGCAAGTTTTTACTTTCTCCCATTCTATTTACTAAGTATTGAAAACATTATGTAAAGCTGCAGCGAAAAGGGACGATTTCGCGACAGAAGTCGCCCTGATACATAAAATGTGGATAATTCTTGTTCCAGTATATATTAAATTACATTCTCTAACAGCTTGCATAGTCATAAATCATGTTTTGTGTGTTATTGAATCAATAAATTGGCTTATGGCGAAACGTTTGTCCGTCCGTCTCCCTTTGAGCAACACTAGCGGCTGAACCATAGACAGAATTTTAACCAAAACTGATATTCTCCGAGGTATCTGATTTCGAATTTCTGTTGAATTGGAAATGTTTTGGAGGTCGTTTACAAGAAAACCCAACGACATTTTCAATTTTTTTTGAAAAATGGCTTCTTTTTCTCTCTGGCAGAGCAATGCATTCGTATTAATATGGCTCAGATCTAATTTTTGCAAAATTATCGAAATTTTAGAAAATTTTAAAAAATTAAATTTTTCCAGTGACTTCCTACAACTACAGTATTGATGATTCAGATATTTTCCTTAATAAAATCTGTGCCTGGAAATTATATACTTAAATAAGGTAATGCCTTTTTTCATAATATGAATATTTTCGCGTATTTTTTCGTGAAAGAAAGCAATTTTAAAAACTAAATTTTCTCAATAACAACTCCAAATTTTGTCTATAAACATTTTGAAGAGATAGACCTAAAGGAATGGAATAATCAAATTATAATACAACCTTTTAATGTTTTAATAATTACACAAACGTATTGTCAGGTAGTAGTATAATATTACTTAGCCGTTGCAAACAACGCGAGAAAGAACACGATGTTTCAGCACCTAGTTCATTACGCGGAACTTCTTTAGCCACGTAACCTGCGAGCCCGATCCGGTCGCAGACAGACAACGCCGGGTGTGATTTATGGTATTGAATTCCCTGTTCCCCCAGCGGCTGGGAAGGGCCGGCCGACCTCCAGCGACCCCCAGTGACCTCTGGTGACCAGTGGCCGGCCAACACGCGCGCCAACACGCGCGCCAACCCGATCGCGCCCCAACCTCTCACCCCGGCGACTTTCGGGATGTCTGCTGGTGATTAATCTCTTCCGGACATGAAGAGCAGACACAATCACGTAAGGTCGTGCATAATTCCTTGAAACTGAGTAGTTTTCACGAATTCTTCGTGAAGAATCAAAATTTTCGAAATCAAAAATAGTCCTTAATTTCTTTGTTAATTTTTTGAATGGAAAGATCTAAAAGAACGAAATAATATGACATCAACTTTAATACTACCTTCATTTTTCAAATTTAATACAACTTTTTAATTTAACTTCAATACAGCCTGATTATTATTTTAATTAACCTTTTCATTTTTCGAAAATTACACAAATATGTGTACAATAAGTATTATACTATTAACCGTTTCAAACAATGCGAGAAAGAGGGTGCTGTTGTCGCACCACTAGTTCGCACAACTGTAGCCACGTAACCTCTTGTGATGGGACCGGCGACAGAGTGTGTGATTAATGATATCGAATTCCCAGTTCCCCCAGTGGCTGGGAAGGGCCGGCCGACCTCCAGTGACCCCAGGTGACCTCTGGTGACCAGTGGCCGGGCAACACGCGCGCCGACCTCTCACCCCATCGACTTCCGGGGCCCCCCTCCGGGTGATTAATGTCTTCCGGGCGCGGGGCGCAATTACCACCGCAAGCAGTCGAACGGGCGGGCCACGCGCTGGCTCGCTGACGCGTGAGCCGCTGGCCGGCCGCCGGGGCGACCGACCGGGTGATTTGTGGGGAGGGCCAGTTGCTGCTCCAGCCTTAGCTTCATAGAAAGTGGAGGGGCAAGAATTTGCTCCAGCAAAAATATAGGGGGAGCGTAGGCTTCCGCGGCCGGAGTCAGTATTTACTAGGCTGTCCGGGTGACGCCTCGTCCATGGCGAAGGTGCCGACGTTTCGGTCGCCATTATGCAGGAATCCATTACGCCCTGAGGAAGGTCGCAGAATGGCGACCGAAACGACGGCACCTTCGCCATGGACGCGGCGTCACCCGGACAGCCTAGTAAATATAGCAAAAATGTAGTTGGCAACAAATAAATGCAACTGTTGTGTTGTCTAGGCTATCCGGGATGAGTCACGGCACTGACATGGGGGCTAACGTTTCGACCAGCGTATTGTGGCCTTCTTCAGAGCGTACTGCTCTGACGTGGCGCGGCTCACCCCCAGATAGCCTAGACAACACAAACTCCGGCCGCGGAAGCCTATGCAACCAAATGCAACTGTTATCTTTCGTCAAGCTTTCCAGTCTTATTTCTTCCTTTTCTTTTTTTGGTTGTTGGTTGTTTTATTTAATGAACAAGGATCAATAAAGTGCCTGAAGCAAAGTCCTTCCGAGCAGCAAACAAGCGCTTAATAATTACGTCACGTTTCACGAAGAAGCCCTTTTATTATTCTTACGATGTCTTTCTATTACACTTGAAGCCGAAGGACCATTTTAATATAATTTGGATGTTGTAGCGTGCTTTTCTAATTACATTAATTCTATTACAAATTTTATTATTTTACGATTAGAACATGATTAATGTGATATGTACTACTTTGGAAAGTATTATTTGTAAATTTTTTGAAGAATTGTTTCTTAGGTTGTTTACATTAAGACCATAATATTGTATTTTGCCAATGACGTAATATCAACTTTCAAATATATAACTTCAGTTGCTTATATTCACGAATGGAAAGATCTAATCGTAATTTCAAACAAAATGTGCAAAGCTGGTTGCTACCTACACTGTATTTAAGATATTCACTAAGCCAAATCTGGCCTGACATCTCTGGTGACGTAAAATCCAGTAGAAGCGTCAAGTAACGCGTAGAAGCGTAAAGTCTTCAAAGAGCATTTCTCATAATGTATTGCAAATACTCGTACAAATGCTGGAAATATGCTCGTTAGCCTAATTAACTGTGAACGTCGGGGCTCTCATTAAGCGTTCACCACTGTAAACGAACATTTTATTACCATAACCATTCTGCGCGCGGCGATGGTGTAACAGTTAGTGTACCGGAGTGTTGTACCCAGGTATCAGGTTCAAACCCGATGGAAGCCGTGGATTTTTAAGGGCGAAAAAATCCTTCGTACGCCTTCCTTCGGAGGGGAGGTAAAGCCGGCTGTCCCATGTTAGTAGATCTACTTGCATGTAAAATACCCTCAAGCCTAAATGACGCCTCTGAGCTAAATTCAAATCGCCTGTTTGTCGCCCAAGAAATACCTCCTTTCTCTGCTAATTGATGAGAGGAGCGTAGCGAAATTTGCGTGGTCAGACGGAAGAGCAGGCCTGAAGGTCTCAGTCTCACCATGTAAAATAAGGCTTCAATTCAATTCAATTCAATTCAATTCAATTCAATTAGTGTGGCTAGAGCGCGTGCCGAGTCAGTGCCTCGGTCGCGGGTTCGAGTCCCGCGGGCATGTCTGTTTGTCCTTTGTCTTTCATGAATGTGTGTTGTCGCGGAAGGTCTTGTGAGTCGCCTGAACACAGACCGAGGAGCTCATAAGTGTGTGGTTAATGTGTCCCCATGAGGGACATAGTGAGTACCCGGCGCATATAGTCGAAATCGGCATCCTCTGGAGCCGGAAAAGCGTCAGGAAGAAAATAAAATTAGTGGGTAGCTACAGATCTTCAACTTAAGATTCGTATACTAGGTTCCATTTTTGTCGACGATGGATTGATGCGTGCGATGTAATAAGACGAGAGCCACTGAGCAAAATACTACAAGAGAAAGAATGAACACTTTTGATGCTACAACAGCCCATACTTTTTCGCATTATTTGCAACTTTTGCAATTTTCAAAAATTCCGAAAGTGCAATGCAAACCGGACTTGAACCATTTTATGATCATAATTAACACTATCCAATAAAAAAACTTTTGAAGTAGGATTTGAGAAAATCTAATTTTAAAATTGCCCTTCCTTTACGAAAAATTACGTGAAAACTATTCGTAGTTGCAAAAAATTTTGCACGACCATAATTCATTTTCTACATTTGAAAACAAATTTAATTAAGGAAATAATATTTATCTTCAATATTGAAGTTGTCGGAAGACGCTGAAAGAATTTTGAACTTTTCCAGTTTTCAATAATTAAGATATTTCAACAAATATCAGACTTGGACTCCGACTACATTAAATCTTAATTTTCTCAAACCTTTCAGAACAATCAAGAAGCTGAAAACAGTGTGGCGTCGAAAAGAAGATGTGATAAAAGAGTGAAGTTCATTGCGCAAGAACAGAGGCGGGAAAAATAAACGATAATTTTTTCGGAGAGGTACTGGGAGAGAGTTAACAGTTAAAAATGTAAAAGTTGGATTCAAAATTGAGAATTGTATATATCTAAATTTATTACTACAATTCAAAAGATTACGAATTGTTTTTTGGATGCAACGCAGAGAACTTAGGTTCTTTTTTGTACGATGTCAATTCCTCGGGGACACTAAATTATTATTTTTATTCGACCTAATGTTTGGAAAGTTTAAGTTCATTACTATTCCAATTTACGCCAATTGTGAACAACCACGTCTCCAGATCTGCTCGGATCACAAGGATCTGACCATCGCATAATTTTTATATCATATCTCACATACCATCGGACCTGGTCATTGTACAATTTTCCCCAACGCCATTCAGCTGAAATGGTAATATCGTCGTGAAGACGATGTGTTAAAAGGTAAAGTTCATTGCGCAAGAAAAGAGGCAGGAAAATAAACGATAATTTTTTCCCGCGGAGGTAGTGGGGAGGGGGTTTTACAGGTTAATTCACGAAACCTTACGCACTGCTAGTTGCGGTGACCTCGCTCTGTCCGTGACGTCATTCCTGATGAATATTTAACACTTGGAAGCCCAAGAGGCCGTAGGAGGTCATGATTTTTACGCTCGCGTTAATTATGTTACTCACTCTCCATCGAGGTGAGGGGAAGGGAGGGGATGGAAGTGAAATTTCCGAGAAGACCGTGGGATTTATTCATGGCTCGTTGGCGTACTTTCGAGCAGCTACTTCGAGGTGATCATGAGGCTGTGTTAAGGACGTGGGCTGTGAGAAGTTCGTGCCTCGTATTTTGCTTCTTGGGAAATATTGAGATCTTACCCTATTCTTTATATTTATTAATAATTATAAATTTATTTTTTTAAATATGGGCGGTCTCGAATTTTTGGAAAAGTTTAACTTCTCCATTATTCTAATTCACGCCGACTCTGATCAACCTTGCCCCGAGATACGACCTGATGTATCATTGCATAATTTTTTCCAACGTCATTCAAACAGCTGAAACTGATGCAAGCGATGTAGACTATCGTGGTCGCGGTAAAATATCGTTTTATTGTAACTAATTGAAAATTTGACTCGTTTGGAAAACAATTTATCTCTCAAATAAAAGAATAATAAGCATGTTTTTACCTAGATCGTAGAGATTTGTAATAATATGAATTGATAATCTGGCCATGACTAAGTGTTGAGTTTTAAATCAAAATTGTTGAAAGGAAACAAGTATTTTTACTAACACCTTTCACAATTTCGGTTCAGCATATGAAATTAATGTTTTATATATTTTTTAATTTGCCTTAAATGCCGCCGTAATAATTATCTTTGCATCTTGTTTTAGAACAGTTCGTATTACACAGAAATGAAACTGAAACCCAAATAATAACAATACAACATAATATAATATGTAATCATCCACTCTTAATAAATAAAATATATTCAATACTTTCCTTCATTCACCAAGGTCATGCATGACTTATTTTCAAAAGGTTGTCACAAAACGTGTTCTTTTTACATCAAATTTTCAATTACTTCCCTTTCGTCTCGGCAACGTTACGCAACCATTACGTCTTGGCCATGACTAGTGTAATGTCGTGCCGAAGGGCCAGATGGACAACACATGTCGGAAGGCCAGCGAGGGGGCGGGGGCGGTCCTTTGCGCAAGCAAGGCTACCAGAGGTGGCCCCTCCTCAAGGCCCGGGTGGGCGTGACTCGGAACTGGGTGTCAACTGGCACAGAAGGAATTGAAGGTAAGTGCAGCCGCGGGCAGCTGGACTCCAAAATTGGCAAACAGGCCCACGCTTCGGGATGAGAAGACGCCCGGCATGTGAGGTCTGTCACATGACCCCTCGCGAGGCTGCTGAGAGCAACGCCAGCTTTTCCAGCCGTGGGCATTTCGAGTTTGAAACCGAATCGCGGTGCGGGAAGGCACATTCAACCCGCCAGGGGTTATCGCGAGCTTCGGCAGCGAGGTGTGGCGGTTGCCGACGGACAAAAGCCACAGAGCGGCGCGCAAGCGCCTGGGTCTGCTCAGGCTGGGGCGGGATGCCTCAGAGATGTACAGTGCGAGTTTGTGAGCGCTTTTCCGAGGAGTATGAAATTGTGTAATCAAAATGTGAAATAAAACTGTATAAACAACTCCCGTGTCTGTGTGTTACTCGCACCCGACGACGCCCACACTAGTGTAACTATTAGCCAGCGTGCCTCATGCATCATTTGGGGACGCTGGTTGCGGATTAGTCTCGCCACGGAAGAAAGGGTTTTCCATAAAGGGAAGAACGCGGAGACGGGAGACACAAGGTTTGGGTGTCTTCCGGCTTATAGAAGCTTTTCACTGTTATAACAAGCGAGGGTGGCGTGACTAGAGAGTCACGTGGGCCTCGCCTATATAACAGAAGTACGGACCAGTAGGTAGGTTCTGGAACGGTGGGAAACCTCTGCGTGTGCACAAAACTTGCGCCACGACGGTGCATATGCGAGCCAGGCTCGCGAGGCTCGAGTCACTAATTGACGAAGCCTGCGGACTTTAGGTCCTTGGGTGACTGCGGTCACGGGGAAGATGCTGTGTGCGTGCTCCAGGTGAAGAGGTTGATGCCACGATTCACGCCGATTCTCAATCGGATAAGATCGCTCCTGCGATCGAGGCAAACCAGCCGTTGGTGCGCCAGAACGGACTTTGTGTCCCAGCGTGACATCCGGTCACGGAAGGTAGGCTTTGTGCGCGCTTCAAAAGTAGGAGTGGCGAATGCCACAATCAAAACCATCTCAATCGGGTTTTGGATCGCTCCCGCGATCGGGGATAGTAGTCTATCAGAGCTTGGTTTAAGTAATTATTAAGTTGTATATATATTGTTTTGTTTCTGTTAATAAAATATATTTGTTATACGAAAGCTCTGTGTCTGTGGTCGCTGTGAGTATCCATGACGTCACACTAGGCTCCTTCCGTCTTCCAAAGTCACATCATATTAGGTGGCTCGGGGTATCAGCTGGTGTCACTGCAGTACCTCTGACCGAGAGGGTCCTGGGTTCGAGTCCCAACGGTGGCAGGACTTTCACCAATAGCTAGATAGCGTGGTCGATTTCAGCCACTGCCTGGATGGCAATTCGAGTGGCCAGCTTCTAAGATCGGTAGTTTTCCGTGATGTCTTCGATCAACGCCAGGGGAATCCTGGAGCAGTTACCTAACAAACGGCTCACTGACCGCACGCGATCTTTCCTTTCTCTTCCTTGCCCTATTCTCAACCCTTCCTTACTCATAAATAAAAAGTTACGTTTAATAAAATTCTTAACACACTCTTACCCTACTACCATTCACGTGGGGAAACTAGTCGGAAGCTTGCAGCTTGTTCCATCTGCGACTGGAGATACCTGGATGAGGAAAACCCCGCAACCAGGTATGTGGGTCGAAGCCGGATCTCGCCATCTAGCGGAGACATATTTCCACCGCCTCCTGCGATAAAAAAAAAGACGAGGATAATGATCAACAGCATTTGATACGACCTGAATTACGAAATAATCAATCAATCTTAACGGTCGAAGACGTTTAGTCTGATTGCTACGTCATAAGTCGACCAAAATGTGATTATATGCTTTTACAAATATTGTGTAATTCGACATATACTCTTGTGTTATAGTGTGTTATCGACCCAACGCTGTTTTTTTCATTCTCTGTTCTCTACTCGGCGGTTTGTGTAATATTTCGAGTAATATATTTAGTAATATTGATTGAAATTATTATTATTATTATTATTATTATTATTATTATTATTGCTACTATTATTACTCGAAACAAACAACAGTTGCATTGTACAAAACCCATGATACTGTAACAAGGGAAACTGTTACAGTGTCATGGATCTGGTATACTGCAACTTCTTTTTTTTTTTTTTTTTCGTGCCGTAATACATTTGGACTATTTGAATAAAATTCCAGTATTGTTTTTTCAGGTGTCCAACCGGCCAAATCGGCGATGGAAATGAAACAAAAATGTAAGTCTAAACATAATGTAATTTCATTTTTCAAAGCAAGAATAGTAATTAGAAATACATTTGGAATTTTGTTAACAGATAATGAGAGATCGTGATGTCATGATGTCCTTAAATAAAAAATATATTAGTGATATCAAAATTAATCTCAAATATTCGTTAAAATACAGAAGTGACATTTAAATCTCTACACATGAATTGTGACTGTGGTCCAAGTTGGTTTCAAATATAAAGCTATTTTGGCACTTAAAACAATTAAAAATTAAAGAATGTTCTCACGATACTTCGGCTGCAACCGATGTATATTATCACATCGGTTTGAATTACTTTTAAGGAGAAAGTATAGAGTCCAGCAAGACGGCATGAATAATAAGAATATGCCTATACAAACGGATAAGATGTCGTTTCTATTCGACTTGGCATATAGAGTTTTTACTAGGCAAGATTAAACCTTTGTAGACGTATATACTAAGAGTAAACAATAACAAACATTTTTGACCTGTTATATTGGCGACGCTGCCTAAACTGGGCTGTTGCTGTGTATTTACACTTGATGTTCCTGAGCTTTGTCACAGGTGAAATCACGTATCGCCAGAGTCGCTCTTGGCAACGTCATGGTCAAAAAAGGTCTCCCTTTCTCTCTTCCCCCTTGCCTCCCGCCGACCGCGTCCTCTCTAAATGACACCATACACCTTCAAGCGAGGTTTACTAACTTGGCTTGTGCAAGTTGTAAATATGACGCCGTCGCAGTGATTCCACATGTAGTTTCGTAGTGGGAACAATGAGACGGTGAAGTTGACAATGAGATGAGCGATGCAAGCCAAGTTTGCAAGCCTCGCTTGAAGATACTATAAGGGACCCCGAAAGCGCCCTAGTCACAGTCAAAGTAGGCTTGTGCCTGCGATATGTCAGCTGTAAAACTGTCGCGATCGAGGTGGTCAATGAATCACATACTAGCGACTACAATATTACACTCGGTGTCTAGCAGGCTCATCAAGCCTGGCTTGTTTGTGAATGGGTTGCAATATATCCGGAGATACGTCCATTCTTGAAATATTTTATATTTTAGAAGGGTTTTCATTTTAATTGTTTACATGGTTTATATTATACATATTACAAAATTTCATTCTTCCTTCATTTAATATATATCAAAAACTTGTAAACATAGCACGTGCTACACATATACGTGTAATTCCGATATAATACCTACTCATATATATTTGTACACATCAAATGTTGAAAACATCTCGTAACGTACTTCAAAGTTCTTGTGTTCAGTTATTGCGAGTCTGCGAGCCACATCTGTGAAAACTTTCGTTTCGTCTGCGCTTGTGACGTCAGAGGCGCGTCTCTATGACGTCACACCAGTTTTAAAAAAAAAAGTAGCGCAGCGCGGCGCGCGCCACGTAATGAACTGAATCACAGCCGCCCTCCTCCTCCCCCCCCTCGTTCTCTCCATCCTTTCCTCTCTCTCCCTCTCTCTCTCTCTCTTTCCTCCCCCTTTTGGCTCCCGGCGCCACAGTAGAGCGACGAAAATATTGGAATACGTAAGAAGAAGTCGTGAGATGAAAGCAAGCTAATAAAACAAACTTTTCCTCGAGTTTGCGAATAATTGCCCAACTCGCCTTTATAAATGCAAAGATTTGCATCGAACCGCAAATAGCAGGAAGAGCTTATGACATTTATAATGACGTTTTATAAAAACTTCAAAGTGGGAGAGAAATAAGCAGCCGAAATAAATCAGTAAGTATTTATTAATGAGAAATACTGCTCTTTAGCACAGGTAATACATCTAGTGCTTTGCAAATTAATTCTTCTTTAATTAAATCTTCTAGTCAGAGTTCGGGTTGTTTATCGTTCGTGATATTTTCAAAGTACTGTACCAGTACTGGTAAGTACTTTCAAAGTACTGGTACCAGAGTAATTATTTTGTAATTATTTTCATTCTTTTACACGAGCTAGTAATGATTGGATAAATGGTTGACATAAAAAATAATAATGTCTGCACTCTATCAATAAAAGGCGTATCCAGGTGATTCGAAAACCTTGAAATAGAAACGATAAAAGCACTCAAATAAAGTAATTAGTTGCAGATTGGTTTAGTGCGATAAATTTCTTAAATTATATCGGATGGATATCGGAAAAAAACAGGCCTCAGGTGATTTTTTATCTTTAGATTTCAATTGATGTATTTTTCAAAAATAGTTGTGTCATGTCATGTCATTTGACTTTAACAATTCCCTGGATCCTCGAGAATTCTCAATTCTTTGCTTGAAATCGTGAATTACTGAAGTCAAGAAGACCTGATCAATCTAGTGCCCTTGATCGGGGTCGTAATATCATCCAATTTTACATCACTCAGTTTCTGAGGATCCAGACGTCTTTTGAGGTGCCCTAATGGAAAGAAAGCACACGAGGGAAGCGACCATATCGCATTCTCACATTGACCATGCCAGCGCATATCGCTGAAACATGAAATAACATTCCGAGGAAATATTATTCAAAGAATTTCCATTCGTAATTTGACAACACGAATACAAATAAAATTCAACAAAAACTAAAAAGGAAGAACTCAGTTTATTTCAATTACATAAATAGAACACAGTATCGTGGAAATTATTATATTATATGGAGCAGAAATGTGGCCTTTAACGAAACGCCGTAGAGACAGAATACGGTCGGTAGAGCTCGACTTTATGAGAAGATCTTTGCAGATAACAAGACTGGATAAAATAAGAAACGAAGTGGTGTGGGAAAGAGCTGGGATTCAAACAACCATAACCAGAAGACTAGAAAATAAATCTCTTCAATGGTATGGACATGTCCAGAGAATGCGAAATGAGAGATGGCCAAAACAAATTTTAAATTGGATACCTGAAAGAAGACGTAGAAGAGGTAGACGTGGTTTAACCTGGAAGAAATATATACATGAAGTAATGGAGGAGAAAGGTTTGGAAGAGGGTCAATGGGAGGACCGAGAATTATGGAAATCGAAAACCGCAAAATCTAAAGGGTAGAAACCGTCGAAGAAGAAGAGGTAAATAGAATTCATTTGAGGTACATAAGTAGAACGTTTGATACCGAGCTTCTGACACTCGAAAGAGAGATCTTTGGAAACTGTTGCATTGGTATTCTGTCATCAACTTTATTATAGAACTGTCAAAGTCTGTAAAATCACCAAAAAAAATTCATCAGTACTTTCAAAGTGCGCATAAAAATTAATATTACAGAGTAGGATTTAAGTGGGTGGACAGCATCTAATGACGTTTTTCAAAAGTTGAATGTAAAGGTCAATGGAACTTAAGTCAAGTAGCATGTGTTGATATAGGTTTCGTAGAATTGCATCCGTTAAAGTCAAAAACCTGCGGTATACTCTTTTCCAATACCTTAGAAAAACCTTCAATCATTATTTCATAATCGTCTAAGGCTTTGGAATGGAATTTGAAGAAATTAAAGCTAACGAGGCCTCAGAACTGCGGCAGAAATGGAAATATTTTCTCTCCTGTCCCTCAATTAAAATGACTGCTCACTTCAGATGTAGATGCATTATTTTATCTGAATCATATTTTTGACTGTGGCACAGTCCATGAAAACTAACAACAAGAAATTCTTCATCCCATACGCTTTTAGGTAACGTAAAACACCCACAAGCGGCAAACTTCTTTAATACAAGTACTAACTTAACATTCACGCCAAGATTTTTCCCGCCAACACCGCCCCCGCGTAATACATCTTTCGTGACATTAGTACCAAATTGGTCCGCGGGGTGCGCGTGAATCGTGCAAGTTTATTCTGCTCCTTACTTACTTCTTCTTCTTCTGCTCCTTCTTTCCTCCTCGGCGGCGCGAGTGACGTCGCAAGCACGTCAACGTGACGTCACGCGAATTAAAAAAGCAGCGCAGCGCGCCGCGAGTCTGCGTAATGAGCTGAATCGCAGCCGCTGCTCCCTCCCCCATCCCCCACCCCAACTTTCCCCTCCCCACCCTCCCTCCGCCACCAGCGAGCACGTGAGAGAAGAACTCGAGTCGAAGCGGTGGGGTGGGGTGGGGTGGGCGACTATTAAAACCAACTCCCGCCGCTGCCGCGCCTCCTTCGAAGAGTCTCATTTACTTAAGCACTAAAAACAAACTTTTCCCGCCGGCGGAATTTTTAAGAGCAATTTCAAAAGACGGAGACGGACTGCCGGGCGGTAGAGCGGCGCGGCGGGCGAGAGGGGAAGGGAGCGGGGAGGGAAGGAAGCTCAACCATGACCTAGCTCTACTACTGGCGTCTCCGACTGAGCGCCCCCCTCCACCCGGCCGCCCGCGTCTCAGGCCGTCTGATTCTTTCCGTTATTCATGCTCGCGCCCGCGGACGACGCCGTGGCGGGGGCGGTGACGGGGTCGGGGAGGGGATGTTGGCTTTGGTGGGAACGCGAAACGAGTGGCACATGTGATTACTGTACGCTAATTTAATGTTTAATTTGACATAACTGGGAGGTAAAGGTCACCATGTCACATTTACTTCATTTTACAGGAGAGAAGTTAAAAAGTATTTTATTTTTTTTTACTGATACGTTATAGATTGTTATTACCTTCTATATATTACCAGTTCGATACACGCTGCATAACTTACCTGGATGGAGATGACCGTGGGTACGAGGGAAGTATGAAAATAATTGACTGATGCTACATGTTCCCTTATTGAGGGAATTATGAAAGGGAAATATAAAATGACAAACTGAGGCAAGTTAACATCTAGTTAATTAGAAAATAAGTGAATCTGAATGAATAAAACTAAGTAAAAAATAAAATTATATATGTACGGGGCTCAACTGGTTCTAATGATCTCGGGCAACAAATAGCCTTCGGGCATTTTGTCGCCGCTCGATCATTAGAACCCTTATAAATATGCTATAAATAACATTCTTTCTTGATGTATAAATATCTAATTTGTTTCTTAAATGGAAAAAGAAAATTTTGTTGTACTGCTTCTTTCTTATTTTGTTAATACTGTATTTTGGACATAGTTCACAAATTGGAACGAGTTATTTAAAGTACCCCACTTTTGGATCGAACTGCCACAGTCCATTTTATCGACAATGTAAGCAAATTGAATCGCACGCCGCTGTCTCAGGCCGTCTGATTCTATCCGTTCATTCACGCCCCGCCCACGACGACGCGGTGGTGGGGGCGGTGACGGTGACGGGGAGGGGATGTTGGCTTGTGGGGAGTGGATGTTGGCGGTGGGAACGAAACGAGTAACGCCCATGGTGACTCTTGGTTATTTAATGTTTAATTTGGCTTAACTGGGAGGTAATGGTCACTACATAGTGTTTGTTATTACTTACATTTACTTCTTTTTACAGGAGAGAAGTTAAAATATATTTTGTGTCCCTTGAATGGAAAAAGCAAATTTTGTTGTTCTGCTTCTTTGTAATTTTGTTAATTTTGGACATAGTTTACACATTGAAGCGAGTTGTTTAAAATACCCCACTTTTGAAACGAACTGTCCTAGGGCACTTTATGATCAATGTAAACATATTGAATCTCACACCGTTGTGTCAGACCGTGATTCATTCTTTTCATTCAAGTCCCGCGCGCGTCGACGCGGTGACGTTGACGGTCGTGATGACGGGGAGGGAATTTTGGGTTCGGTGGGACCGCAAAATGAATGTGGAGGAGTTGTGAAACGGTGTAATGACACTCGGTTGATTTGACTTTTATTTTGACATACCTGGGAGGTAAAGGTCACTACATATTTAACCAATTTTAAACGAAATCAGTTAGAGGATATTTTTGTCGCCAGAAGAGAAGTGGGCATTTTGTTATTTTACTTGATAATAACTTCGTTAATGCTTCTTGTTTGCAAAAATCCTAATATCCTTTTTGCATAGACAAAAGTGCTCTACCAGTTGTTGACTCTGAAGGGGATGTAATCACAGGCAAGCTCGACGTAGTAATCATAATCACCAAGTGACAGTATCACCAGCTCACTACAAAAAATCCACATACAATTCATTTACATTATTTTACAACACCTTGCAAGATGATATTAAACAATTAAATTCGATACAAACGTTTAAGTCCCAAGTACAATCTTTTCTGCTGCACAACTGTTTCTATACAGTTAGAGACTATACCGAGCATCCAAAAAGAAAGTAAAATTAATTTTAACAATGACATTTAATGTATTATATACCATTTGAATTGTATAATTGTAAAGAACCTGTAAAAAGTATTGTACTTCAGCTTCTGGGTTAATGACCCTCATCTCGATCAGATTTTCGTCCAGTTTCCCCGATCCTCAAGCAAATGCTGAGATGGCCCCTTGTTTGGCTTCTGGACATAAATGTAACTTCAAGTTAACTTCTTCCCATAGCACGTCACTCACAGTTTTAACTGTTTTTGACGTTAAATAAATACGTAAGTAAATAAATAAATAAATAAATAAATTAAACAAATAAATTAATTAAATAAATAAATAAATAAATTAAATAAATAAATTAAATAAATAAATAAATTAAATAAATAAATAAATAAAAACCATAATTGCCAGCCAATTCGCTAGTAAGTCGCGTCAGTAAGTTTGTCAGCGCATTAACTACCCACTTGTGTCTCGTGAAAGTTTGTCATTTCCCACTTACTTTCTAAATAGAATCGTTCTACGTACTGACTTTGTACAGAGCGAGTTTTGTAACGCCGTGGAGGGAAATATCTGTAATTTTTGGTCTGTAGATTTACTCATATTGTGGACCTCTGATACCGTAAATGTGAATAAATCTTGATCGTAAACATCGTAAATAACTTCTTCCAACGAGTTTAGTCGGAATGCACGTTTTATGGATTCTTTATACTGAAGAATTGCTAGACGGCAAATCGTCTGTCCGTCCGTCCATCTCTTTGTGCCCAACGATAGTACCTAAACTATTTAGAACATTTTCGCCATAATTGTACTTCCCGATTGATCTGGACGAACATGAGGTCCAACGATAGGTGGAGGTAACAAAATTATTGCTGATTATATAGTAGTATGGGGAGACATCAGATGGGTGAAAAGAAACATTAGAAGAACAAAATATGGCGCCGGTGACTATATATCTGTGAATAAATTGACAGGAGAAATTGGATGATATTAGAGAGTACCGTGTGATGATGATACATGAACTGCGGCGAAGATTTGTTGGATGAGGAATGTGATATTTCTCTGAGGTCTCGGAAAGTGCAAGTACTAAAAGGAAAAGGAGAGGGAGAGAGAGAACAGTTCGGAGATGGAAGTGAAAAAATATATGATAATACGAAGTCGTAGATTATAGTAGCGTCGAAAACAGAAACGTTACAGTAGATCATTAGATATAATGTACTATGTATTGTATATACAGTCGTGCTTCTGGGATTGCAAACCTCAAGAACATACTGTTTCAATATAATATTCTTACTAACAAGCACAATCTGAAGAAAAAATTTCCGGAAATTTTTAAGACTTCACTTAAATGCTTTTTGAATTAAGTGCTTATTGACACTTAAATTATCCGAGATTGAGTTATCGAAATTCCACCGTTTCTAAAGTATTTTAACGAAAGTGAAAATATAATTGTCTTACTGAAATCTAATTTGGTCAAATGAATAAATGTGTAAGTTCCAGCACTATTTTGATTGATTCAAGGTGTTTTTGATACTGTGCATTATTAACAAATTTCTACTTCGCCTAAATCGTTGAAACTTCCATCAGTTTTGTTTCATAATTTATGAAAGATGATAAGAGTACATGCTTCTTTCTAACATTATGGACGAAATTGGCAATTGAAAATTACGTTACCGTCAAAATAACGGCTCCAGATATTCCATTGTGAAATAAGAACTTTAAAAAATGTTGCCTTGAAATTTATGAAATTTTTCGTAAAGCGAACTCCTTTGAAATGTGTAGTGATCAATATTAGTCATTGATTTCAAATGGAAAAAAAACCTGTCCAAAAATGCACCTTTTACGGCTAGCGGCAATATTGATACTGCTTTCCGGGCAGATAGTCCATGGTTCACTCCAATTGTTCGTAATTCGGCCTTTGTACTCCCAGCGAAGGGTAATTGAAGGCATCAATTGATGTCACTACAGTGCCTTTGACCGAGGCATCCTAGGGTTTCGCTCCCGATGGTGGATTTTCGCCACCGGCTACATGCTTGAATCCAGTCGCTGTCTGGAAGAGAATTCTCGAAGTCGGCTGCTCTGATCGGTAATTTTCGTGGTTTCTCCGATCAACACCAGGCAAATGCCGGAGCAGTACTCTAACAAACGGGCCACGGACGGCGCTTGATCTCGCCTTCCTCTTCCTTGTCATATCCTCACCCATTAAACTTACACTTACACTACCACGTACACTGAGAAACCAGACGGGAGCTTAGAGGTTGGCTCGGCTGGACCAGTGTCGCGTTGGTGGGAGATACTTGGTTGGGAAAAGCACTAGACGACGGTAGGTCGACGGTGGATCTCGCCCTTCAGCGAAGGAAGATCATTGCCACCTTCCCAGGAAAAACATGCACTACACTTACGGGTCTAATGACCTCTGTAGTTGACGCAACCGGAATCACTAACAACCAACCTCTACTTCCTCTCATCTACATCCTCTACTCGCGCGGGAGACGGCGTACGCTACGGCAGCGCCAAGGCCACGGCGCCGTGAGGAAGCTCGGATGATGACGTAGAGGGGGAGGGGAGGGAAGCGTAGCGGCGCCAGGGGGTGGGGGAAAAGGGGTGTTGAGGCGCGGAATAAAGACGACGGAGAGAAAAAAAAGCCCAGAAGTTGCGCGCGCGCGCGAACGTTCTTTAGTTCCGAGCCGCTTCGAGAGAGGTCGCTGCTCTCGCCGCCGCCCCCGCCGCTCCGCGCGAGTGAAAAGTGGGGCGTCTCTTGTTTTTAAATGGTAATGAGAGAACGACGCGACCTTGAAGAGAATGCGCGCACGCGAGGATTAAAAAACAGCGCATTCTCGCTTCCCGCCCGTCTACTTAAGTCCGCGCACCGCGTGGCTTCTCGAGATGAATTTGTGTACTGGGCTGCCAGATACCATTTGGGGTTACTGTTATGCCTGACAACGTTTGTTTTTATTTTCTAATATCCATAATTTTTCTTTTAAAATCGTGACATTTTGTGACCAATAATTATGTTTCGATATCCCACAGAATAACAAAGTAGTTTACCGACGTAACACCTAAGAAGTTCATTATTTTCAGTTCAAGTTCTCTCTCTTTACCAACGCGTGTGGTAATAAATTGCGCAATGTGGAAATGAATGCGTTGAAAATAGGGCAGGCTACGTCAAATGTGTTAAATATCCGTTGCAGCCTTATAATAATAATTATAATAATAATAATAATAATAATAATAATAATAATAATAATAATAATAATAATAATAATTTCATAAAAGTTCTATTTTCTGTAACTTTTATTAAAACTTTTATGAAACAAGTTGTCTTGTACATGGTCAAATGTTTTGAAAAAATTGTTTGGATCGCCTTCGTCGAGAAAATTGTGTACTAAGTTATATTCGGGCGCCTTTCCCAAGTAACTTCTGCAGTAACTTCTTCGATCTATCGGGTATCTTCGTCTTGGAACATCGGAGAAAATGTCCAAACCAAAAGACAATCACATTTTTTCCATCTCATTTATGACAATTATTTTAAATGATTACATTTAATTGATAAAGTGCATGATGTTGATATTATTGTCTTTTAAATAATTATATTGCTCATTTTGACTGTATATTACCAAAATTGAAAATTAAAAATGTAATTATTATTTGCTAATAGATGTTCAAGAGCGCTGGCATTCATTCTTTTGTGCCTTAGATGTTTAACCGACTAACTTTATTGGAAATGAAATCACCGACCACCATTCATTTCCAGTGAAGAAAAATATTGTTATTATATAATTGGTACCCAAGTACCCGGTACTCAACGCAGGTACCCCAGAACCATGATATTGCATAATTGACATTTTTTCGTGCCAGGAATGATTGGCGATGTGTTCGTTTCTATTGGTAAAACGGTAAATGGGACTAACACCTGATACAATATCTTAACCAGTCACGCATGCTCGTAACGGACGGAGATGGATTTCGATAGATCGATTGCGATTCGCCTCAGAAAACGAAGTAATGAACAAATGACGGCAGATACGTTATTAACTCTCGGATATTATTATTTAGTGTCTTTGCTGTAAAGACAAGTAAGTGATAGATCACATCTAGCGCCTACTATCTTTCATTTAAAGGAAAAATGGCAGAATTTGGTAGAAAGCTTTTTTTAAACGAAAACTCCAAATGATTGAAATATAAAACTTATTGTTTTTCGTGTTAAATTAACTACATCTTCCACTCTGACTCCGACAATTGCTTAAGAAAATGAGTGGGGTGAAGGTAAACCAGCTGCTTTTCGCAAGAAGAAAGTGGGTACAATTAGACCGCCCCATTGGTCGTTGAGCTTAAAGGTGTGCTGTGCGCGGATGCTGAAGAGGTAGACACTTGCGTCGTTCTTCCACTCCAGTTGAGCGACTCTCGCCATACCCTCTGCGCCGCCCCGCGCGCGCCCTCGCAGGCAGGCGTGCCAACTTCGCCGCCTTTTTTAATTCGCTCGCTCGCTCGTCGCCGTCGTCAAGGTTGTCTCCCCGCGCCTCTTTCCAATGCGCAAGGATGAACAAGTTGTGGATCCTTGGCCAGACGTGGCTCTTGAGAAATGTGGCGTCGTAGTCGACTGTTTTACGAGCGGATGATAAGTAATGACTACTGATCAACCAGAAGGCTTATTTATGAAAATACGTTTAATATTTTATATACAATGAAGTGACAAAAGTCATGGGATAACAATTTACAACTATACAGATGGCAATAGTATCTCATACAAAAAGCCGGAGCATTGGTAAAGATTTTAGTTGCATTCAAGTGATTTTATATGAAAAGATTTCTGACGTGATTATGGCCCCACAAAAAGGAATTAACAGACTTTGATCGCGGAATGGTAGTTGGAGCTAGACGCATAAAACATTCCATTTTGGAAATCGTTAGATAATTCATTATTTTGAGATTCACAGTGTCTAAAGTAACGAATTTTGGGAATAATATCTCTCCATGGACGACGCAATGGCTGACGGCCTTCACTTAATGACCGAGAGCAGCGGGGTTTGCGTAGAGTCGTCCCTGTTAATAGACAAGCAATACTCTTTGAAATAACTGTACATTGCAACGAAATTTCGCTTTAATGGACTATGGCAGCAGAGTGCCTTTTTTAACAAGACATTGCCTGCAACGCCTTTCCTGGGATCGTGACCAAATCAATTGGACCTAGTTTGGTGCAGACCTCACGAAGCCATGGCCCGAAGTTGTCCACAAGGCACTGTGCAAGTGAGTTGTTTCTTATGGAATGGATTGGATCCTCTGGTTCAACTGAACCGATCATTGTCTGGAGTTTACATTAAGCTACTTGGAGACCTTTAGCAGACATTCATGGACTTCATGTTCCCAAATGAACGTTGGAATTTGTATGGATTACAATGCCCCATGTCGCCAGACCACAATATATTGCGATTGGTTTGAAGAACATTCTGAACAATTCGAGAGATTTCTTTGATCACCCATATCGCCCAACATGAATCACATCGATCATTTGTGGTACATAATCGAGGAGCCAGTTTGTACAAAAAATCCTGCACCGGTAAAACTTTCGCAATTATGGACGACTTGAGTCCAAACCACGTCGGGTTGCTGCACTTCGCCTGGCAAAAGGAGGTCTGACACGAAATTAGGAGATATGACTTTTGTCACCTACGTCTAATAAGCCATACACATTTTTCGAGAATCTTGTGACATCTTGAGTGGCTCTACAGTGAAGAAAACAGATAATAATATTTAATGACATGTAAAACAAAATTAAATTAAATAAATAAATTGTCATAAATGATATAAAAAATGAACAACGTAAAATATTAGAAATACGACACATACCCAAGAATCATTGATTAATCACATGGAACATGACTCAGCGCCATCTTGTATTGTTTGAGCCTGAATATAAGAACTAGAGAGAACAAATAGAAAAGTGTAGAAACTAGTCAGTGAATAGTTTAAGAATGGGGCTGCATTTTTCTTGAGATTGATATGTAAGACCTATTAAATCCGGTTTTGTAATAATTTGAAAAATTTCGACATTGTTCACAAATATTAATTTTATCATCTTTATTTTGAATTCTCATTTGTTTCGGTTTAGTAAGTCTGCTGTATTTTAAACGTTGCAAAACATTTCCAAATTATTGCAGACAATGCTTTTGTGTGATTCTGTTCACTTAAAACATACCGGTTTGTCAAACTTTTGGAGACTTTAGTTACGGCAACAAAAGTAAAACATAACAGCTACGAAATTAACTTCGTTTTAATTACGTCAGTATACTACATTTATTTATATAGATATTTTTAGAAAACACGGTTTTATTCGAATGATTAAAATTATAAACTTTGGTGTGCCTTAAAACGACATAAAACCTTTCGCAAATCACATTCGTAGAGAACAAAAGTTTTGGATGTTTCAGCTCACTTTAAACGAGTCTGTTCGTAAAACGTTTTGGAGACCCTGATTTAAGCAAACTTTCCCGCATCCCCCACCCCGTATTCCCCCCCACCCCCTCCCCGCGACAATCGGAGAACATTTAACCGGGGATTCCCCGGCGAAGAGCTCCATTATGCCGCTTGATTGCGCGTAATTCGTTAACTCATCTCCCTCGCCCGCGATTATGGAAAATGTATGCAAAAACAGATTTGCATAAGGGGTTACCAGGGCCAGGAAAGCGACATTCCGACACTCGTTTTGAAGTGCGCGGATTGGTTTAAGAGTAGCTAGCATGCTCGTCAGCTGGAATGGCAAGGCTCGTTCTTTCACTTTTATGCGGTTTTAATTAACTTGAACTGTGCTTTGTTGGGCAAAAGGAGGTCTGACACGATTTAAGGAGGTAGGACTGTTGTCAACCGCAGTGTAATTAGCCATACACATGTTTCAGGAATCTTATGTTATCTTCGGTCAAATATTGTATCATTAATATGTTTATATTGGCTACAAGGAAATGGACTGTCTGGTTTAAATACATTCATAGCTATCCGGGATGAGCCGCGTCTCGGTCAATTGTATTGACGATTCGGCAATCTTTCTGTGGCCTTCTTCAGATCTATACTGATAGCTATACCGTAGAGCTCTGAATACTGTAGTAATCGAAGAATTACGTGTGATCTTAATCATGGTGCATCACTGAAACTAGTAGCAACAGCACGAAAAAATTCGCAGAATGTGTTAGGAAGGAGGCAATGATTAAAATTGTATGATGAGAATCAGTATAATCAACAAGATGTTACAATGACAACTAAGTATTAATTTACTCTTTGATACTTTTGATTTACCTTTGATAAAAACAGTGCAAGCAGCATAGTCAGCAAGATAAGTATAATAATTATTTATAATTTAAGATTTCAACACAACTATGACTACATTGATGGAACACTGTCAATTACTATAGTATCTTTCCGGCATTTACAAAAATTGTTTGGACTCGATTCAATTGATTAACGTTAAGTCAACCTAAATTTGTAATTAAACAACTTAAACAATAATTGCAATCGATATTTCTTCGTGTAACTTTCTATGCGAGAAAATGGACGAGTCAGGCAACTGTAACGTATTCAAAATGTATTTTTAATCCGATCTCACCAACCACAAATATGTTTTTAACATCAAAATATTCGCCAAAACTGCCCCGCTTATCTAGTGGACACTGTATTCTAGACGCGATAGAAACGATCGCGGAGAACATGTCCATGATGGAGAACGCCAGCGACCACGAAGGGTTCGAAGGGCCACGGGTGATGTAACGTCAGCGCAAAGGGCGCTCGAGGGGGTCGCTCTCGCCCTTAGGGCTGCTTCATCGCCCTCCAAGGGCTGCAGGGCGTCACGTCGCCCTGCGAGGCCCGCGGCGTGAACAGGCGTGAGCACGTATGCGACTGAATTGTTAAGAGTAGATTAGATTGCTGCAGATTAGATTAGGTGTTTAAGGACGAAAAGGACCCTCGCTTTCCGTGCATCGGCGGGGGTTGGTTAGGAAGTTAAGCCTGTTGTCGTACGTCACAGATCTACGAAAAAATGATCGGAATAAAACATTCAGTGCTCTAACGGGATTCATGACCGTTACCATTGACATGCCTGTAAACATCAATCTAATGGTTCAATCCTGAACTAAGTGACACTTAGTTAAGTAACACTTAGTCCAGTGCCCGGCCGACTGGTCTCCCGACATGTGGAATAAACTGCTAAGATGACAAAATGTTACAAGTCATTTTTTTTAAATGCATGAAATTTCATGAAAAATTATTCTGTTGATTTTGTCTTATTGCAATTTCACTCCATTGTTTTTTCATAAACTACAAGAGAAATGCCACTTTTGCCTACTTCTAAACATTAACAATCAAGACTGGCTTATGTCATTTTCTGTCATATCAAGGAAAAGTGACTGATATCATTTTGGCATCTTAGCACAGGTCTGATGAATGTAAGTTTGTGTGGGGGTAAGAGCTGAGGATAGGACACAGAAGAAGAAAAGATATCGTGCGGTCCGTGACCCGTTTGTTACGGTACTGCCCCGGCATTTGTGTGGTATTGATCGAAGAAACCACGGAAAACTACCCAACAGAGAAGCCACACGTTATATTTCTCCCTCAGACAGATATGATTCCGACCAAGCTATGTAGCTAGTGTCGAAAATTCTATCACCGTCGAGTCTCGAAATCTAGAACCTCCCGGTCAGAGGCAGTGCAGTGACATCAGTTGACGCCCTGAGCCACCTAAGCCATTAGAAGTTTGGGTTCCAATATGAAGGTGTTTTCTTTTTTAAAACAATGGGTTACCAAGTGCGGAATGTTGGCAAGCGTCCAACTAGTACTTTTATATCACATTATTACGTCGTCACTCTTCCCAGCGCACACCATCTGCAGGGTTCTAGCTAGCCAAGGGCGTGGAGGGTGTGCCCCTTCCCTCGCGAGCGGCCGGCGACCCTTAAGGGCCGGTGGGGGGGGGGGCGCGGGCGCCCTTGGAGTGGCGGTGGAGAGCAGCCCTCGGCGGGCAGCCGCCCTACAGGCCGCAGCCGGACGGACACGGGCCCTTTGGTGCAGCGGTTGAGGGAGGGGAGGGGAGAGGGAGAATGACGCCAATGGCCGGCGGCCGGACGCTGTCCACGGCCGGCGCATGCGCAGAGGTGAGCTCGCGAGGCCCCTGGCCAATGGGATGGCGCCGCTGCCAGGCTATGAAGGCAAGCGGTGCTGTTGTCGGGACGTTTACGTGGGCGGGCCAGTCTTAATTTTACAGACGTTAGATGGAACTAGCTGAACCCAAATGATTACTGTGCGAAAAAGGAAGAGGAGAAAAAGTACAATAGAAAATTATTTAATGTATATTATGCACTATGCGGAAAAGCAAAAATCCTAAAGGCAAAGCAGCGCCCTGGTTATTATTATTATTATTATTATTATTATTATTATTATTATTATTATTAAGTGACTGATTGATTACTAATTGTTTCACGTCCTTCTGTACTCATTCTCTAGCACTAAAGAAAGAAGGGTTTGCGAATTCTGATGGAAAAATCAATCACTATTCACTGAAAACAGGGTTAAACATGTTTCTAAAAAGATGTTCTATATTTACGTACATTTGTACATGTATGTTTGTAATGGATCATAGTAAGAAATCTTGCTGCCCACCTTAACTTAAAAACGTAATGTATCACTAATAATACTAACAATGAAATACTAACAATGAAATAATAATAATAATAATAATAATAATAATAATAATAATAATAATAATAATAATACCGAGCGAAGTGGGTCAGTGCGTAGCGCGCTGACTTCGTAATCGGCAGGTCCGGGTTCGATCTCGGGCCGGCCATCCTGACCGGGGTTTTCGTGGCTTCCCTCGGTCATAAGGCGAATGCTGGGTTGGTTCAAAAAGTCCACGATCACCTTTCACCAATATCGTATGACCTCCTAATCCATTAATAATAATCACACTTCAAGGCGTGACAACCTTGTTGTAATCCAAGGATACAGCTGAAAATCTGATCCTGGAAGAATTACACACGTTAATCGTGTAGCGTGGTCATTAATGGCCTATACGCCAATAATAATAATAATAATAATAATTATAATAATAATAATAATAATAATAATAATAATAATAATAATAATAATAATAATAATGACGATGATGATAATGATAATTATGATTGCTGAAAATCACGTGTATGTATTATATAATCACTACATATACAATCAATACATATTACGGTTTGAATTGCAACAGTATTAAGTTTCGAACCCTTCAGCGCAGTCAGTCATGCTACGCCTTTCGTCTGGTGCCGGCAACCTACGCCTTGGATAAAGCATGCGTGTAATGCGGATTGCCTACGGCACATCCTACAGGAGCATGCAGAGGCAGAGCTAGTCAAGGCCATAGTGGCGCACGAGTACCCAAAAGCTTTCGAACGCGTTTTGATTCATAATTATGACATCTTACGGTATCTAAAAGTTCTGAATGCCATCACATTTTGTGCTCTGTCTTATCTTGAGGCGCCATTATTAATGGCGGACGGTATCAAAGTGGCATCATTATCTCTGAAACCTATGATCCGATCATTTTACTTTAGTTTTAAATGAAAGATAATAAAATATTCTTTACGAAATATTATTTTCAGACTATATATCGTAGTGTTTTTGAGTTAGTGTTTTAATGTGAAGGAAAAGTACTGGAGCTAAAATCGGTTATTCCATGACAATTTGGTGAATGTGTCCCGCGTGGCTATCAATAATTTTGATGAAATTTTGTATATTAATTTTCACATATCTCAAAGGAAGTTCTGTGACGTTTGTAGGTAAAATAGTTTCCATGATATAGCTGTTTGTTTGAACCTTCTAGCGACTTTGTAGAGTACTACTAGATTTTTGAAACTTGAAAACCATAATTCTTTCTCCGTTATTGCTAATGAAATATAAACGGAACTTGTACAACATTTTCTACTCTATTCGATGTAATTAATTTTTTTGTTCATTATTAATACTGTACTTACATGGACAAATAATAAAAGTCTCATTCTCATGACATGAGACACCAAATGACGTAAGTCACTGTTTGTTATAGTTTGGAAGGAGGTAAACGTGCAATGCTCTTGTAGTTTATGAAGAAACAACAGTGGGGAATTGAAATAAGACAAATGCCACAGTATATTTTCATGATGTCTTGATACTTAAAATTGTTGTCTTGGAAAGTTTTTAAAAAGTGACTTTAACATTTTGCTATACCCATTTTATAAATTGTAACAAAACAGCGGAAAAATTGAGTGTTCATAATAACTCTACGACTTAACCATTACGTAGTTCCTTTAATATTCGGAAGAGAATGTGATACGTGGCTCACAATAAAACATAGTTTCTAAATGCATAATTTCAACCTCCTAGATTGCCTCTGTATCTGCAGCGTCTTTTACCTTATGGTTCGAGTCGCAGTTGAGGTAGATTTTCGACATGCCCTGACCAGTAGTTTTTCGCGGTATCTCCGATCAATGCCCAAACAGGCCAATACTGGAGCAGTACGCCGACCACGCACGATATTTCCTTCCTCTCCTTTTATTCAAGTAAGGAAATTGAAAATAAGTACATAATATATCAACATAATATTGTTCTTAATATTTGTACTAACAGTAAGAGCTTTGAGGTCAACATTATGCCATTAAGGGTTATTATCATTAATTATTGTATTAAAATTTGTTTGAAAGTGGTCAGGCGGAAGAGTAGGCTAAATGGCCTGAGCCTCGCCACCAATAAAGCCATATATTTATTTTTATTTCTTTATTTAAGTGTAAAGTTGATGATATTTAAAAAAAAACGCCAAAATAGTTTTAACCCATTTTCACGTAAAAGTTATTTTATGAAATAATTTAAAATATATCTTATTAGAAAGAGCGCTTTTTGAAGCTCCCTGGAGAAGTGAACTTATTTGCCAAACATATTCAATTCCCATGTTAGAGTCAAAATTGGAAGACATAGCCATGGGGGTGAGTGCAATGTAAATAAATAGTATGTTATGCAACATACTATATAGCTTATGACTAAGGATGTGACCTTATTGTGAAGACACACTATTCAAAAGCAAGTATAATGTTTCTTAAATTTCAACAAAACTATTTTTCATGTGTTATTAAAGGCATGTTATGAAATATTCATTTTTTCGCGTTAAATTATCAATAGACCATAAGAAGCAATCCATTTTATTGAAAAACTCCCATACATGCGTAGGTTACTGACCTGTCATTTAAAGACTAAATTCATGTGTCATTTATATTTTTTTTCGTCTGCTTGCATTTCTGGTACGGCAAAGGAAATAATACCCTGGGTACTAATATAAAGCCAAAGTAAATAAACTACTATTTGACTGGCCGTCGCCCAGGTTGGGAATGATCCGAAAAGTAAATAAAGTATAGCATCATTAGTTTCAGTGAATTGAGACAAATAAATATTGCAAGCAACTCGTATGAAAATATATTTGGGGTTCTTACTTCAAAATGGATTCGGCTCCTATCGTGGCCTCGTCTGTCAAGATTTCATTCGTACTATGAATTAAAAAATAACCAAATCACAACAATAAAAGTTTAAATATTTATTAAATCATCTGAAACTCGGCATTCCCTAATAAGAATCAGTCCCATTTTAAATATTTTTGACTACTACTCCTCGCCTCCCTTCTTTATGGGCTTTCACTTCTCCTTTTCCATATGATGGCGATCTCCTAGTTGTTTCCAGCGCAATTCGCATCTGTTGTGTTTTAGTGTGATCCACGTTGAGTAGTAAGTTATTTTTATTAAGACAATTTTATCTCATATTTTTCATATATTTCTTTATGACCTTCCATACTTTAATGTTATTTTCTTATTTTCCTTTTACATTGTAATAGACCCACCAAATATATAAAAAGTGTTCTCCAAAGTTGACATTGGAATGCTTTAATAAATTATTAAACTTTTATTGTTATGTTGTCATTATTTCTTAATTCATTTTATGGAGTATCACAAGGTATCTACTACCATTACTGAATTTTCTTCATTCGTATTCGAATGACTCACTTTCTACACTGGTACTACGTCAATATTGGTGAGATTTCAAGATTTTGAAGAAGAGGACAGTGATGAAGTTGATAATAATAAATACCACCAATATCTGCTGGCAACGCAACTTCTCCTTCTCGCTCAGTCTAGAGAGTGGAAGGGGGGAGGGCAGAAGCGAGGGTACGGAGCAGACTGTGTTATTTTGGTAGCTCTTCAATTTTTTAATGAATTCTCATTGTGCGCGTCCCGAGCGAGGCACAACACCGAGCAAAAAAGCAAAAGGGAGGAGGGGGCCCTTTGTGAAGGGCCGCCGACGGCCGCCCAGGGTCCACGGGCCGTTGAGGACAAGAGAAGGGCTGCCTCGCAGGTAGACGAAGGGCCGGCACGCGATTCGTCACGTGGACGTAACGCCCCCTTCCCCCCCCCGTGACCCTTCTTTTCCCTTTGAACGCACGCCGTAGCAACCGGAAGTAGACGCGCAGATCCGGGGCTGCTTTCATGCAAATGCGGCACGCTTAAAATTTTAAAATCAGGGCACTCTAAATATGCTGACGCGGAAGCAGGGTGAGGTAGTTGGATGGAATTCAGGCGCGGCCTGGAGGAGAATTCTAGCGGCCGGCTGCTCTGATCGGTAGTTTTCAGTGGATTCATGATCGTACCACGCGAATGCCGGAATAGTGTCCTAACAAACGGGTTACGGACCGCGCGCGATATTTCCTTCCTCTTCCTTGACCTATCCTCATCCCTTACACATTCTTAGTACTTGCACTACATGACCCAACATTTTTTGAAGAACCAGACGGGAACTTATAGCCTTTTCTGGCTGTGGCGGTGCCCCTCAGGTGGGAGATATCTGGTTGGGGAAAACAACGCAAGTAGTTTGGGGTACGGATGCTTGATTGGGGAAGGTTGGGGCCGTATCTCACCATTCAGCAGGGGAGGAAACACCGTCAGTAGCCTTGCACTACACTTACGAGACTTACTACACTTACAAGACTAATGATTGGCAGTTGAAGGGCCCGAAAATATGAGTTAATATACCAAACCCCTTCCCCCAACCAATTTATAATTTATTTCGACTATTTAGACTAGACAAATTATATTTCTCTGCTCGAGTAAAAGAGACTAAAATTGTAAAAAAAATTGTTTTTCTAAACTGCAGTTTTTTGGTTTTAGAAGTCTATTTTACCCGTCAAAAATTGAATAATTGAAGTTTTATGTAGTCTTTCGGAATTTTTAATATGATATTGATTTCTATGACGTATTCTATTATGAGGTTTCACTGTATTATACACAATCTGTTGATTTTAAATCATTCAAAAAAAGTTCATTTAAAAAAATTAACAGTTCATAAAAATAGTTTATTGCACAGTCTTGAAAATCCGTTTCGGAGTTCTATTGTCTCCCCATCATCAGGTAACGTGTAAATAAAATTATTCACAATAAAAAGCATACCAATTAAAAACTGAATGGATAAAAACATTTAAATTTTTAAACATGAGGAAATATGTAAATTATGTAAGCAGAAAGCATTCAGGTTATGAAGCTAACCTTACAAGTTAGAAGTAAAGGAAATTCAAATTCAGATTATGAGGCATATGTTGATAAATAACATTTTTGTTAGATTTACGTAAGTAATAATTTATCAACATATTCAGTCATCAGCGATAAATGTTATAATTAAGACTCCAAACATTAGTGGAGTATATTCTATTATAACTGTATATGAGAACTTCAATTCTTAAAATGAACTTTAAATGATGGATCGATAAGGAAATTGCGACGGGACGAGAGTAGGGTTGGTGGTAAAAGGAGAGTAATGGAGTTTCAAATGGTTGAAGCGAAAAACGAAAGAAACTAATGAAAACATTGTTTGATTCTGTTGTTAATACTGTCAAATACATTAGTAAAATTACATTCAACCATTGAGTTAATACTTTTAGATAACTTTATATGTAAAGTTTCAGAAACTATTCGGGAAAATTTTCTAGTTTCAATATGAACAATACTAATACTTTCAAAGTCCAATTGGTAACCCGTTTTTATTCTATGAGTCATGGCCGAATTCTGCCTATTGGATGGTTCTCTCATATTTCTCTCATGTTGATTTTCCTTAATAATTTCCTTTTGGTCTGCCTTGTGTAACATTCACCACAATTTTGACAATCAATCCTATAAACATTATTTTCTTTTTCCTTTTATGGTATAACATCCTCCACATTTTTAATTACATTTATTTTATTTGAGATATATCAAACCTTGAATTTTTTATTGAATCTATTTATGGCTTTGTGGATATTAGTATTTTTTCATAACATAGGGAATCAACAAATTATTCGTATTATTATTACAAACATTATTTCTATTGATGTCGTCATTATCAAGTATAGTTTGGTTACAAACTTCATGTGGAAATTTAACCTTCTTTGAATGAACTTCAATAGAATCTTTTGAAATTTTCCCCAGCATCAGCGCCACCAAGTATCGTGGATTAAATACTTTATCGTAGATTTAAAAATCCCCGCAGTATGTCTTGATGATAAATTAAAATTAAATAGCATTAAAGCAATTGTGGTTGATATCTCTCTTATCACTAATAATCATGGAGTACCTTAAGATCTCCGCTGCCACTACGCAATTTATCCCAAATTTATTGATCACTCGACGCAAGGATCCCGTGCGAGTTTCACCCTACGCCCGCATCGGCTGCTGTCCAGGGGTGGCCTGCGGTGCGTGGCAGGCTGTGTGACGTCAGAGGGCGTGGCGCCTGCCGGCCAATAGGCGCAGTGTCCGGCCGCGGCCTGTGGAGGGGGAAGGGAGGGAGAGGTGGGGGTCGTGTGATGGCCAAGGAGAGCTCAGGCAGCTGGTGACCGCTTCCTCGTATTTCCTGGTCAGCGTAGCGATGGCGTACGCGCCTTCACGTGCTCTAGTTTGGCGTATTAAGTTTCTGATGCCAAACGAATCCCCCATTTGCGAGTGGCACGAGGAAATTTAACAGTCTACCGTTCATTACGGTAAAAAAAAAAAGAATAGAAATTACGCATTAATACTTCGATTGCAAGCAAAAGTATTTCTTATTTATACGATTCTTTCTTAACATGATGTGTTATTACAAAGAACATCAGAAATAATGACCTTGATTTTCTCTGTATCGGCTTGAAGATGGAAATTTGGAGGTGTTGCATGATGTACAAGTTAACACTATAACGCAAGTTATGCATAAAAATAATTCAAATGCCGTATTTCACATTTATTTTGAATTCCAAATTACGAGTATGTTCGCAGTATTTTGAATACGTACAGTATACACTGATTTACTTTGGCTCAAAAATCAGTTTTAGTCGTGAACATCTTTCAGCCGATACAGAAAAAAATTATTATTTCAAAGTTCATTATTTCTGATTTCGGCCTTGTAAATTGAAATATTCTTTGTAATACCACATTAAGAAAGAATCGTATAAACAAGAAATACTTTTGCTTGCAATAGAAGTATTAATACGCAATTTTTATCCTTTATTTTTTTACCGTAATGGACGGATACTGTTAAATACCTTAACTGACGTCGACCATTAGGAGTGTTATTTGTTTCCTTTTTTGAATGCGTTAAGTTGACTTAACAATACAGATTTTAAAAAAAACTAATTTAACACTACAAAGTTTTTTTTTAACAAGAAACAAAAAATCTACCTTTCCTAAGAATTTATATCACTCATTTGCAATGCGCGTAGAAATTAAACGAGAACTACGCAGCCTCCAGCCATTGTGAAAGGTGTCAGTGGTTTTGTTAGACAAACAAGACCTCGGGGGAAATTCAAAAACATTGCCACAGTTTCGCTTTTTTTATATTGGAAAATGCAAATATTTGATTATGTTTTCTCGCTCATTCCGCAGTGCTGAGGTCATGCAATAGCAAAGCTCCAAGAAAGAGGACGCCGCGATTAAATATTTGCCATTTACATGTGAACCAGCAACCTTTTTGATATTCTTGCTACGTAAAAATACTGTTGTAAATTCGTAATTACTGTTCTATGTTATTGCAGTATTCGTAGACACTTTCTGTTAAAATATTTCATTTATTGTAAAATTATACGAGAGTATTTTATTTGTTTTTTTAGCGGTGTGCGTGTTACCTTTTGGAAACCACTTTCTGTGATTTTGTTCATCCGCATTTTTGTCGCTGCTGGCCACTAGAATACATGTAAATTTACATTTAGCAGATTGGGGTAGAACTTCAATAAAATATGTGCACGATAGGAATAAATTTTGAAGATAAGTTAAAGGATTGGTATTTTTCGAAATCTTTCCAAACACTGTGAAGCATACGTTACCTGGCATAGTTCATTAAGCAAACCCTAACCGTCATACCGTTTCTCGTGCCTCCCATTCCATATTCATGGTATTTTATGGATACGTCATGATCTCAATCACTGCATCTCAACATAAATGCTTTACCGGGGAGTTTCAACGTCGGCCATGTTGAGATTTCTAGGTTTGGAGAGACCGTTATTGAGCCTTTTCCCCAAAAATACCTGCCATATGACAAATAAATGAAAAGTAAAAAGTTTTAAAAAGTTTACAACTTAAAATATATTTTTTGGAATCATTACTTTATTGTTTTTGTGTTGCAGATGTTTACCGCTGTATATTCCCGGACATGAATTTCTTTAGCAGCATTTTCAATACTAGAGATCATGTGGAAGATATACCACCGCAATGCCACGTAATAGTAAATGGAATTATTACTGGAAGCGAGAAAGGTTACAAATTCATTAAGATGAATCATTTAGGCATGTGGTTCTGTTATTTTTTTACATGAGGCAACTAACTTTACTTCCCATCTGTTCACTTGTTCTAAAATTTTGTTATCTATTAAATTTTTCTTTCTAACTGATAATTTTCCTCTAAAAGCCATTGTTTTTGTTTTAACGGTTGAAATTTTAAAAGAAAGATGTGCCAAGAAATGTTTTTGACCTTTAGCCGTAAGCTAATTTTTCGGTGTCAAGAACCCCAAAACGCGGATTCTGATTACACAATGTGTTGTAGGAAGTAATTCAAGTAGGAATGTGTATGTATATATATATATATATATATATATATATATATATATATAGTGTGTGTGTTATATATGTGTGTGTGTGTGTGTGTATGTGTGTGTGTGTGTTGGCTTAGAGCTTTCTTCAATTTTTTATTACGGTATAAAGGACGCAAATAGTTTATTGTGAAAATTTGCCATTTTTCGTTGCAGCATTACATACTTTATGGATGTTATGCATGTACTATACAAGAACGTAAAAAATTCCTTAATTATCAATTCAAAATTCCTCCTTAAACATCTCAAGAAGCGACGAGGGTAGAGGGGGGGTGTGGCAGAGTGGCGGCGGCGTGCCTCTCGCGCTGTGCCTTGCTGCCTTAGGCCCCGAGGGCCCTCACGCCCTCAGGCCCGCGTCCCTCCCCGGGCCCCCCGCGGAGCGTCCAGTCAGCGGGAACACGGCGCGACCGCAGCGGGGGCCCGCCCACTCGCACGCCCCCCCCCAACTCTACGTCGAAAAAAAAAAAACCGTCTACCAGGCGTCGGCTGGGCCTCACGCCCGAACTCGCGCGTGCCACGACCGGTGGGAACTTCGGGCGTCAACAGAAGAGAATTTTGCTTGCGCCGGAGGTTAGAAGACAGCGTGTCTATGTAAAGAGCCGGGCGAAATCGTTTATTTTTTTTATTGATCGTTCACAAGTTACTGTTTGCTTTTTCAGTCGTCGGAGGGGAATTGAATTTGATGAGTAAACTTTATGAAGATACATTCTTGGCTATCGCGGGAATGCGTGCGCGTCTCGGTCAAGTTGTGCTGACGTTTGGCAATCTTGCTGTTATGGAACTCTATTATGAAGATAGGAGACGAGTGAATGAGATTCATCTCAAGATTCGAGTCTTGCTTTGAGACGACTTCTCAGAGTCGTGGCGGATTCGTTTTCAGATCGTGGTGATTCGCCTCAGAGTCGAGTCATGACAGATTCGTCTCAGGCCGTGCAATGCTATGGCTTAATTGCGCGTAGCTCTGAGACGAAATGCTTCGTCTTCAGAGCTGGGGCTTGATTCTTTCCGAGTCGCGATTTACCCGACTCTATTCGTGTCGTAAGCAAGATTATTCTCAGATCTGGGGCAAATTCGTCTCAGAGCTTGTTCATATCGTCTCAGTGCTGTTGCATATTTGTTTCAGAACTTTGGCCTTTCGTCTCAGAGCTCTCATCGTCTCAGCGACGTTGCCCATTCGTCTCAATTGTGATCAGTTTCGTTACCGATTCGTTCGAGCGTGTGACACGAGTTAAGATGTATCTCTAACTCGTTGGTCGTGACGACCATTCGTCTCACTATCCTGGCCGCATTGCTTTCAGCGTCGTGCCGTTCGGTCTGCAGCGACGTGGCCATTCGTTGATCATGTGACCGATTTGTCTGAGAATCGTTGCGAAATTCGTCTCAGATTCGTAACGCATTATTTCAGAATTGGGGCTGATCTCTCTTAGGCGTGACTATTCTTCTCTGAGTCGTGGCATAATTCGTCTCAGCGCCGTGGCCCATTCGCCACAAGTCGTAAA
>BOPP01000114.1:1057208-1067625 GCA_017312745.1 Gryllus bimaculatus
TATATATATATATATAATATTTGCCATGGTAGCGCTTTGCTGTGTCAACGGACCGTGGAAGGTGGATATGTCCCGTAGAACAGTACGGTACGCCTTCTTTCGCTAGCCCCACACCACCAAGTAGAGGACAGGTATTATCCGTGCACGTTTTCTTGAGCACTCGCTTCGCTAGTTGCGAGAGGAACGGTCGTGTTAGTTATTTTCACAAAAGGAAATTTATATCAAATTTACAGTTCGTTTTTCGATACAAAAAATATTTTTATTACAAAAGAGATTACAGAGATTTCCGTATATCGGATTTTGTCGACAATGCTTGTTGCTATTTTGTATTGTTATTTTAACTACCGTTGGCAAAGGAAGGGGGTAGGTATTCCGGGTCTCAATAAAACGTGCACGTATAGTACCGGCAGGTGTTATTCTTGCCTCTACCGCTTCTCTTACGCCTCCCGAATAGGCATGTGATTGTCTTGGGAAAAGGTGATGCATGGTGGACAGGGCAGCCTAATATGTCATAACACACAGGAAAACATTTATTTATTTATTCTTCTAAGTTCAAAAACTTGGGACAGTGGTCAATTATTCAATTAGCATATGGTGCTATGATGTGTTATATTACATAGCAATGTGAAATGTCGTGGTTATGAATTGCTTTAATTATGTTACTGACACGTAATAGAATGTTTTAATTAAAAGGAATATTTTAAAGTTTTATTCGACTTAAAATGTTACTTTCCATAGGCCTGATGATATACTAATAATATATTGTATGAAGTCTCTATAAAGAATTTCTTTATAACAAAATACTCTCTATTACATTAATACAGAGATGACACAATATGTACTGGTCATATTGCTCATCTTCACCAACTGGGTACCTCTGAGTCATTATTACCATGCTTCTCAGGTGTGGCCGAAAAGATGTCAATGTTCAGAATCGTAATAAAGATTATAATTTGGACATTACTTGAGTTGGGTTCGTTTCTCTCACAACGATACTCTATCTCTACACCGAAAAAAGTCCTTCTGCCTCAAGTAAAATGAGACGCATTCAGTTCATAAATTTTTTGGTAAAAAAACGAATTGTTGGTTCCTGATATAGAAAAGTGTGGATTCTTCTTATTCCTATGTGTAGTAAATAACTTCCTCGAACATTTGTAGTCAGAATTCATGTTTCGAGGGTCCTTGATACCGAAAAATTGGTTTGCGGCAAGATACCTGTCCGTGTATCTGTCCGACTCTCTGTCTGTGAACAAAGCTAGCGGCTAAAGGGTGCACAAGACTTTCATCAAAAATAATTATGCCCCATCGATTTTCTGATGGCACGACCTCTCTAATTTGAAACTGATATTTTCATTTTTAGTGGTATTGTACATGAAGCCTCAACAACATTTTCTCAAATATGGATTTTTTTTCTTTTTTCGAATCGGGCAAAGTATACCTGTAAAATGACTGATCCGAGTGTCGTACAAAACTCTGAACTTTGCAACATTACTTACACAACAAAAAATTCGAATAATGCGAAAAAGTATGTGCTGTTGTACCTCCACTAGATTTCGTAATAAAGATCCATAATTGTTGTAAGCAAGCTGACGTCCCATTCTACGCGATCGACTTTCTGATGACGCGACCCCTCTTAATTAAAACGGATATTTTCAGGTTTAGAGGTATTGCCCCAACGCAATTTTCTCAAATATGTATCCATTTTTTAATTTTTTTTTTCGATTTGAGTAAAGTATAGTTGTAAAATGGCTGATCCGATTGTCGTTTAAACACTGAATTTTGCTAAATTACCAAAATTGCATTTAATGCGAAAAAGTGTGTGCTGTTGTAACTCTACTAGTTTTCATAATAAAGCGTCGTAATTGTTGTAAGCAAGCTGACGTCCCGTTGTACGCGAGGGCCCTGCCACCGAGTGGATTCCCAGGGCGAGCATCCCCTGGCACAAGAGCGGCGGCTCCTCGAGCAGCGTGTATAGGCCCGGGCCACCTCCCCTCCCCGCCCCCAACCCCCCGCGCTGCCCGGGGCCGCGCCATGTTGCCGTAATGGCCGCCGCTGCCGCCGAGGGTGACGTCACACGGCGTGACCTCCCCGCCCGCGCCCGCCCGCGACGGCCCCGCCGTGGGCGCGAGGGACGAAATCCATTTCGCGCGGCCGGCGCTGCCCCTCCCACGCCCATCGCCCTCGCCCGCGGGGCGACCGACGACCCCTCCTGGCCGTCCCCTGACGCCACCGCCCCGCACCGCACCGCGCCGCCGGCGGGTGAAGGAGAAAAAAAAAAGCCCTTGCCGTGCAGGCAGCGGAGCCAGTGGCCCGCCCCTCCGTGAGGCAAACACCCTCGGAGGAGAGATCGCGGATTCCCCTGCTAGGCCTGGTGATGGCATTTAGGACTGGTTCCTCACTTCGCTCCGTTGCCCTTTATCTTCCTCCTCTTCTTCTGCATTATTTCTTTTATTATTTCTCTATTAGTGTCTTCTTGTTTGTCAACTGTGTTCCCCTTTTCTCCTCCTTTTTTATTCCTCTTTTCTCTTCGTCCTTATTCTGTTTCCTTTCCTTCTCGTTCTCTCCTTATTTCCATCTCTCAGACGTTGCTTCAGGTATCCTCTTTCTTTTGTTCGCCTTCTTATATTGTTTACTTCGCCTTCTTATATTCTTCTTTCTTTCTAACATTTGTTCCTCGTCTCTTCATTTCATCCATTCTTCTTCCCTTCAACTCTTCCCTTCTTTCTTCCTTGCTTATTACTTTCATCTGCTCCTCCTTCCCTCTTTGTATTTTCTTCCCTGTTCTCATTTTATCTTCTTTTCCATTTTTTCTACTTTTTGTTCCTTTTTTCAGACGAAGAGGCTACCTCTTTCCCTCGCTCTTGTCCTCACCTTTCCGTCTCTTTGGAAGTCCTCTGTAACTACTCGAGAAGCAAAACCCAGAAACCAGATGATGGTCTGTCTGGGCGGCCGCTTCTCTCCTCATTTGTACTTTCACACGTTCCTCTGTTCTGATTTTGCCTTTTTTTAAATTTTTACTTTTACTAAGCACTGTCATTAATAATGACGTTTCTTATTTTTCTTTTCTCTATCCTCCCATTTTTACCTCTCTTTAGCGTTCTTGCTTCTCTTTTTCTGCTAGCCTTTCTTCTTTTTTTCTTTTCTTGCTCTCAGAGATGGGACAAGTTCATAAATTCAGAACAAATCCCAGAGTTTCTAAAACTATTGAAAATGCCTTTGTTTTTACCCCATAACCCGACTGATTTATTTCCAAATATTGGTGTTTAAATTATTATTATTATTATTATTATTATTATTATTATTATTATTATTATTATTATTATTATTATTTATCAATTTTGATTAATTCTCTCTCCAGGTGGATGCATTTGCGAGGCACAATAGCATACATGAATCTGTGCCCGACGGCCGAGTGGAGGCGCTGGTGACTCCTTGTGGTTGGTGTTGAAAAGTCTGGTTCGTCAAAATTCGTTAAAATCGTCAGGGCGTCAGTCTTTCGATCAGCGAATCTTCCGTTGCGGCTCGCAACTACATCTGCTACTGCATCAGGTACTTGTTTTCTATTATTTCCTCACTTTACTTATTTCTAACGTTCAGTAATCATGATGCCAAACGACTGACATAAATGTTGGGCTTCAATACGCAACCCTTTTTACCGCTCCTGCTGGTATCGTTGACGTAGCAGCTGGGAGCATCATCTAGCTTCGTTGATCTAGAAGCTGTGAGACCGAATTTCGAGTAAGACGGAGGTTTCCACCATGAGGATGTGGCGTACAGTTGAATCATTTTAACAATGCATCTGAATAACAACTGTTCATAATCATTCATTTATCAAAATATCATTGTAACGTTCCTTGCCTTCATGGCAAGCAATGTTACAATGATACCTCTACAAATAGGGAATACAATAGAATAAATGTTACAAACTTCTATGCCATGCAGAGTGTTAAAAAATGGTCATAACTGAGTTATATTTATAGATGTGGTATTTGTGTCTGAGGCAACCTCTTATTCGCAGACGAAATCTCCTTGATTGCATCAGAATGTGACCTGTCAATCTGTGTATGTGAAGTTTCCTAAATTATGGAACAAAGACCACATGCATAAATGCATATAAATCCATTATGTGCAACATCCCAATGTCTGTTAAATGTCAAAAAGGGATAATTTTCGACCACACTACAAGCCCTAGTAGTTTGTAACATTTAAATAGGATATTGTGATTAAATTATTTAATAAATCTAGTCTTCGTTGACGCAAAAGCTTCGTTGACGCAAAAAGGAACATATGTCAGTGGATCCAATGCTGCGGGCCCCAGTCTCATGTAAAGAGTAGATGGTTTTACCATAAGGATGTGTCATAGTTGGATACGTAATCTAAATCATCACTGCATCGTAATCATTCATCTCTAAGCATCATTCACCTCATAGGGTTACAATACTATTCGCAAATCCGTAGACGCCAAAGGCAAACCACCACTATGAACACCCGACCAAGAAAAGGAAGGACACAAAACCCTACGCCTCCTTCATAGAAATGAGTATGACATTAACCCTACACCTCCTTCATAGAAATGAGTATGACATTCGCCACACAGCGCTTATGCCCCAGGCGTCTCAACAACAGGGTTCGACCCACATTTTATGGCTTTATTTTAATTTGTTTAAAGTAGACAGGAATTTCCATTTCACTTCATGGTTTACTTTTGATTCTCAACCGAACAGTTGGTTAACATCCGCTTGCAATGAGCATTTTTTCCCCTGTTCATTCCTAGAGCGCGGATATAGCCGAAGAACTCAGCAAGTGCCAGCACTGGCGCAGAGAGGGGTGGATGTCCCCCTCCCTCTAGGGAAAGAGGGGGCTGGTCCCCTCCAGTTACTTAGCGTCCGAAGAAAAGGGAGTTCGTACAGTATTCAGAGACAAAGAACACTCCGAGATTTTTTCTGAATGTCGTGTACGTAATTCATCGAGGAAAATGTTTATAGATATTTATATATGTTTATATATATATATATATATATATATATATATATATGGCAAGATGTCGCGCATCAGTTGACCTGTTGTATATGATGCCCTTAGCACAGGCAAGGACGTGACCGGGGAAATCATGGAAACGAATGACATACAGAGGTGGTCAAATGATTATTCAAATTACAATAGCGTGAAATCAAACTTTACATTGGCGCCCAGCATCCATAGAGAAAGTACTCAGAAAACACGTCCCAAAATAAATAGTACAAATTTGTAGGACATGAAGGGATTGAAAATCACTTTTTGCTAATAAACATGTGGTGAGAAATTTAAAATAATAAAATGTAATATTGCTCCCTGATTGATAGGCAACTCTCAATGCTTTGGTGTAGGGAGAATACACGAAGTCTCGTAGATTGATACAGAACGCGATCTGCCAAACACCACTGCATGATAATTTGTCTACCAATGAGGAGCACACATCATCTATGTAATTTCGCTAAATGAAATTTTCCAACGCATAATCATTGGGAAAAAGTGTCTTCGAGCCCCCTACATTTCAGTTTTTGTAGTTATCGTATCCAATCGTCCGTGAGTTAGTTACTCCTAATATGTTTATTTACTGGATATTTGATTTGGTTTCAAAGCGTGTTATTAAAGTAGACTAATTCAAAAATTCATCAATTAGAGACCTGAAGCCGATTTAAGGTTAATACAAAGGCAGGTAATTAAAATACACAATGTGATGTAGAGAATAGTAAATAGTTTATTTTAATCATAAAGTTAATATAAACACCAAGAGTACATACATAATATATCATAATTATGTAAATAATCATGAAAGTAGTGTGCTTTGTCATCCAATCATAAAATTCTTACACAACAAAAGTTTAAGACACTAAAAAAACATAAGAAGTGAAGTGAAAATTGTCAGAATGAACATTTTGATCCCTCCGTTTTTTAGGCCCCCTTCAAGAAAAAGTGTAATAGTGGACGGCTCACTGAAGGTATGTAACGTAAGATTCTACAAAATTACAACACAACAGTATCCCCATCGAAAGTCTGAGTTATTCAGAATATTGTGAAGAATACACACAGTTGGAGGAATCTATTAACATATTTCGGGTAGACATTTGCGGAGCTGGGCAAATGATGTTTATAATGAACAACGCAATTTTCTCCATAAAGTTCTTGTCCTTTAATGTCGGTTACACATCTTTTTTTCTTCAAGCTTCAGCCCGGGGATTCATCAGATGTGTTCTGCACATCTTTTCTAGAGGTTGAAACATAATGTTATACTCTTTAATATCTCGAATAGGTACCTTTTTTAGATGGCATATATCCAAAACACAATGCAAATTTTCACATTTTCATTTACTTAATTCTTCACTATATAAACACATTTCGACAACTTTCATACATTGACATCTTCAGGCTACGAAATAAATTACGTACAACAATTACTTTTAACGAAAACTACATTCTTTAAAAATTAAAACATTAATTCCTCACTGACCTTGTGTTTTGTATATAAGCCAAGTTAAAACAGGGATCCATACGAGTTATTAAAGAATAATACATAAAGTTGGGCAAGAACAATATCCATTATGTTACATGTTTCAATTACCTTGCTTTATATTTCACTTAGGCCGTTTCTTAGTCTCTAATTTCAAAGAGCAGGTTTTTATAGATACATTTACATTAAAACATGCAAATTCAAAAGCACAATAAACGAGCCCAATTCAAACATCCATTTCGTTACACGATGCTTACGCTATGGCAGCGCGCACGAACAAAGCAGAGTTGCCGGGAGCGGAGCAACGTTGTGTCGGAATGGCTTCCGAGGTGGGCGAGGGGGCGAGCGAGCCATCGCCCGGGGGGACGGAGGGGGCGGGGCGGAAGGCCTTGATCTATGGGCCGCCGCCCCCTCACCACCCCCCCGGCCCGCCCTTCGCCCACACACACACACACACACACACACACACACGCACGCACACGCACGCACGCAAAGGAGGGATACCGCGCCCCTCGGTCCACCAGTCGCCGCTCCGTCGCCCGCCGGTGACTCCGCCCCCGCACGCGTGCCATTCGCCTGCGCCCGCACGCCCCGAGGGCGCACTGCGGTGGCTCAGGGCATTCACTGATGGGGGCTGCAGTGCCTCTGACCGGGAGGTACTTGGGTCTTCACTAGCTTCATACGTAGCTAGGTCCCGTTCTGCCGCAGTCTGGTGGAATACACCTCTGAAATGTTTAGCCTAGTAAATGTATTAGTAATTTACTTCAACAACAAAAATGTTTTTACAGCATCCACGGTTGATGGCAATATTGATACTGCTTTCCGGGCAGATAGGCCATGTATGTATGTATGTGTATTGTACTTTGCGCGACAGCCCGTGAACGGGCTCAGGCCTACCGGCGACGTCCCTGCCTCGCAGTAATGGGTTAAGGGGGAACGTGTGGGAAGCACGTAGACATACCCACACCTTATTCCGGTCTTCTGAACCTGAGAAGTGAATTTTCCCGTCACACAGCAATATATACTGGAACATTACAAGGAAAACGCAATTTATAGTCCTGCCTCACAGGGAATCGAATCCGGGGTCGCGTACTGGAAAGCGAGCACGCTGACCAAGAGCTAGTCTCAAGCCCAGATAGGCGATGGTCCAGTCCAATACTTCCGCTTATACGTCCGCCCTTGTACTTTCAGCATAGCCCAAATACTTCAAGCGAAGGGAAGCTTAGGTGGCTCAGGGCATCAACTGAAGTCACTGCCAAGCCTCTCACCGGGAGGTCCTAGTGTTCCAGTGCGGACGGTGACAAGATTTTTGACATAATTACTTACATAGCTAGATTGAATTCGACCGCTGCCTAAAGGAGAATTATAGTGGGCGGCAGCTCTGATCTTAAGTTTTTCCGTGGTTTCTTGGATCAACATCACATGAATGCCGAGCAGTAGCCTAACAAACGTGTCACGAACTCCGCGCGTTCTTTCCATCGTATTCCTTGTTCTACCCTCACCCCCTTACACACACTTACACTTACAAGCACAACACTACCACACTTGCCGAAAAGCCAGACGAAAGATTAGAGCTTGTCCCGACTGGGGCGGTGCCACTGTGCGAAATACTTCGTTGAGAAAACTCCGCGAGCGAACGTCTATGTTGGGGCCGGATCTCGCCATCAAGGTAAGGGAAATAATCACCCTCCCCTCTAAAACGAAACACTACTTTCGCACTAATGACCTTAGCAGCGTACGCACCCGGAAACGCTAATCAATCAATCCGCATGCCATTTCCAGAACAATGAACAGTTTTCATTCGAGTAATTTTCAGTGTCCATTAATAAGATGTTATTTGGAAAGAATTGACTTTGAGAAGTTTGAATTCATATATATTCTTGTTCTTTTGAAAGTCCGAAAAACTTTTATTGCGGATGAGTTTTGAAATAAAACCAGAAAATTAAACAAAGAAAACGCAGTGTACAACACAGCTGATATTTGTTTACTGTGTAAAACCCTTCTCTCTTCGTATTCAGACATCACACCTTCGTTTTAAACTGCATTAATTCAGCTATCAGGTCTCTCGCCTGAGTGATGCTGAAGCCTAAAATGTTTTTCGCAACAGCAGATTTTAAACGTCGGCAACACTGATGAAGCAGCAACGCTATTCAAGGGGAGAGGAGTTTACCTTATCTCGCAGTGAAGGAGTTGGTGAACCTGCGTCATTGATATTTACAACACGGAAAAATGATTACCACGTCTCTATTTATAAAATACCATATTAAGCGATTACGTAATTAATTAATTTTAATTCTGAACAAATGAGTTCAGAGGAGTATTCATGCGATTGCCTTGCACAAATGTAGAGACAATTGACAAAGGTAATATTTCTTCATAACTAACAAATCTCCCGCAAGTGACTAAATGTTAATACATATCGTACAATAAAGGATCACACCGAAAACAGCAAGTGTTCTCATGGATACAACTTATTCCGCAGCCTCATTCACTGATACATATTAGGAAGATATACTTAAACTCGCTGTTCTTTCAAAACTCTGTACTTTTCCTACTTACTTAAACATTTGTTCAATCTGTAACTCAATGGCCTGCAACGCAAATTCAAGATGCTAGATTGTTACTGTTTCGTTATCGTTATTTAGTTTAGAGGGTGATTGACTTTGTGAGGGGAAACTTGTACGAAAAAATACGAGATATTGCCACAGATGCCAACAACGTTGCAGAACCAATATTCTCTATGCCGCGCTATGAAAGCCCGTCTGAGCCCACGTGCCGTTGCTTTGGCAATGCTTCCAGTGCCCTACAGCTTATCCCACGGAGTAAACAGCCGATTCAAACATGAAGGAGGTAAGAGGATTTTTGAAAATTTTGATCTAGGGTGTGCCGTCTCCACTACCACCGTCTCCAATGCCATCTTCGCTAAACTATAAAAGATTCTTCTCAAACCAAGACTCATTCCCGTGCCAATGTCTGTAAGTGAGCAAAAGTAAGATCTATGTTGTAATTTTATTATTCACCCGATTGAATAAAGGCATTTACATTAAGCACGCCTTTTTTTTATAAATTTTCGACTGTGCTTTACCGTCGCCTCAACTAAACTACGATAAATTCTTCGCCCTTCAAAATATAGTACCAGTACTATGGCAAATTTTTCACTTGTTTTACAATGTATTTCACTCAGTTCGCTGACCAACCGCCCTATTGAATTAAGGAATTTCGGCCAAATCCAGTTTGTGCGAATTTTGGGCCTGTTCCCATCACCTGATCCATGCTATGAGAAATTATTCGCAAAACAAAACTAATTTCTGTGACGCTTTTCTCACATCTTTTTATCATGTTTCACATAGCACTCCGTCTAACGAACCAATTGTCGACCGTGTTTAACTCATTGCCACTGTCCCCTCAGCGATTCTGATCGAAGGGTTCTAGAGTTTTCGGATTTTCGACACTACATAGGTCAAATTCAGTGGCTGTGTTGAGGAGAATTCTATTGACCGGCTGCTCTGCTCGGTAGTTTTCCGTGGTTTCTCTGATCATAACCATGCGAATGCCGGAACAATACCCAAACAAACGGGCGACGGACCGAGCGTGACTTTACCTTCTTCCTTGCCCTATCCTTACCCCTTACTTCTACACACTTACACTAACATACGCTACATAACAACACATGCCGGGAGACAGGTCGGGAGTTTCGATCTTGTCTCAGCTGGGCGGAGCATCTGTGGGGAGAGATACAGAGCAAGTTGATGGGATGTCACCATCCAGCGGGGGTGGAATACTGTCTCGTCCAGCGACAAAAACATTATGTACACTAACATGACTAATGATCACATGATTTGACGCACCCGAGAACTTTAGTGAGTTATCGAAACTCAATTATATTACATTTCGACCTTGCGTTGTTTTTCACCAATTTCGGACCAC